>JAWMRA010000005.1:24334489-24355985 GCA_035584735.1 Pseudotriccus pelzelni | reverse complement strand
GGCACTGCCCAGGCTCCCCAGGGCAGTGGGCACAGCCCCAAGGCTGCCAGAGCTCCAGGAGGGTTTGGATGATCCTCCGGGGCACAGGGTAGGACTCTTGGGGATGGTCCTGTGCAGGGCTAAGAGCTGGACTTGATGATTCATGTGGGTCCCTTCCAAGTCAGCAGATTCTATGATTCTGTGATCTCAGAATAAATAATGCCCTTAGAAGCATGAACTGCTCTCTTTCACCTCACCCAGCAGAACACCTGTTCAGAGGGTGAAAAGGAGTCAAAGATTAATCTGCATCACCTACAGCTGCATAATTCTCCACAAATTTCTTTTTCACATTTTCATCATCACAGAACAGGGCCTACATTAAAGGCTTGGGACAGAAAGCTGTAGGGAAAAAAAAAAAGAAGGGAGAAACCTATAGATACATGTGGGAATTTTCAGACAATCTTTACTTATTTCAGTTCTGTGTGCAATGTTTGTTTATTTACTCTACAGATTCAATTATTCTCTTTATACTTGAGCTTGCAATTAGGCAAGATAAGACAAAATAGGTAGAGAAACCACCCACATTTTGGATGCTGTATAAACAAGAACAAAAGATCTGTGTCAGAGCATCCAGTTGTGAGGTCCTAATTCCAGATTAACAATTTAGCAAAGCTGTCTGTTAATTTCAGGCAAAGGCAGAGGGAGGAAAAAATAAGCAGGAACTTTAGGTTTCAGCTGTTCAGTATTTGTATGCAGCAGAGTTCTAAAACTTCTGAAGTTAACACATTGGGGGTTTTAGCCTAAATTATGTTCTGGGACTGGAGTCACAGGCTGTGTGCCTGTGCTGTAAGATTAGTCGACCAAGAGCACAGAATCACAGAATCATAGAATGCCCTGAGTTGGAAGGGACCCACAAGGATCAACAAATCCAGTCCCTGGCCCTGCATAGGACAGGATCGACTTTGATTTGTGTGCTTGGTGGCCCAGTTTGGTAGAAACCCCCATCCTTTGGCATGTTACTTCTTTAAATGGGCAATACATGGTCTGAAAACCCAGGATATTAGTGGCAGGTGAAGATTGGGTACTGTGTTCCCATTCAGGACACCAGCAAATGATCCCTCTTACTTTGGTTGTGCAGAATTGCATCCAGAGCACATGCTGAGTTGTGCTCATTACTGAGTTAGCAGCAAAAAAGCCAAGAACATTTTCTTCTAGCCTGCACGTTTGTTTCTCAGTACCACTTGGGCGAGCACCACTTTCTCTTTAAGCCTCATAAGGTTTAACACAGCTCATTTGGACACTAAATTACACAGAGGACACTTATGTGGGCAGCTCTACCTCCCCTGGAAAGGTGGGCATCTCGTGGTGGGAGCACTGAGGGTCACTGCTCACTAGTGATCTTTTCCTCCTGGCACAGGTGTTTGCAAAGCACAGACCCACTCCCACTCCTGACCTCCATCAGGAACATACAAAGCATTAAGTTAGAGCCCAGTTTTAAGTTAGAAATTTAAGGTAGAAAAAGGGCTTTTGTCTGACCCAGAGACCCTCCGTACCCCAATATTTTGGGACCTGCTCTGCCAGCTCATACAGGCTCCTGATGAGCACGAACCACATCCATTGGGATGTGCTACTGTGGCAAACGCCCCAAAGAATGTGCCAAGGCCTGGGATCAAATGGGAAGGGTTACTGGGGAGCAATCCTAGGGAAGGATTTCATATGTGTTGGATTTTGCCGTCTGGGTATTTGGGGAAGGGTTGGGTTAGTGTGATGGGAGATAGTAGAGGCTGTGTAATGGTTCCTTGGCAGGATGGCCAGAATACAAGAAGAGCAGTTTAGCTGTGATAAGATCTCAGCTGCTGATGTTGAGTATTGAGATGACTACATTAGGAGATAAACATTGTTATATTGTATGTAAATCAGTCCTTCAGAGGCCCATAAAAATACTGCTTGCAAGAACATAAAGCAAAAACTGGTGACTATAACAGTAATGAAGAATTTGGGCACTTTTAATGCATTTTATGCACACACACAGAAAAACAAAAACAAACAAACAAAAAAACAACAAGCAACATTCCACTACATTCTACTACATTCAGCTAGTTGAAGGATGGCTTCGAACAGTAAAACTGGAATGGGTGAAGTCATCATTTCTGTTCTACCCAAGCCATTTATCAGCATCTCAGTAAGGGACTGTGCACCATGTGCAAAGGTTAAACCTGCACACAGTTTTTATTAGATTAAGTCTCAGGTCTCAGCATCTCAGACAAGCAAACAGGGCTTCAGTAACTACCCTAAAGCCCAGAGCAGGCCTGTGAAACAAAGGTACAAGCCATGGCTAACAGACCATGTTCTAACTGCTGGCACAACTTCCTCCTTTTCGTGCACTGGAAGTGGGCATTAAAGAGAAATACATAAATGGATTTTCCTGCATCACTTTTCATACCAGAAAGGAGAGCAAGCTAACTTGAGAATCCTGCTGTCCATATGGAATTGAAGGTCTATTTCCTTTTGCACCATTGTGTGTTATTCCCTTTTAATTTCCAAGCTGAGGAAATAAAGAAAAAATATTCTTGTCGTTATGCTGCTATTATGGCAGAGAGTTTAATTGCGTTCAAATCAAGGCAAAGTTATGATTCCCTTAGAAATTGTAACTTGGTCCAAAACACTGAGCTCTTCTGGAGCGATGGTTGCTACGCACCTTTACGGAAAACATTAAGCTGACAGAAAGTGTGTATTATGGTCCATAAGGGAACTATTAGATGGAAATTTCACAACTTGTAAGGATATGTGATTAATCACAAATGCATTTTTATTGTAGCTTTTATATATAGGTTATGATACAGAGCTGTAGGGCAGGATTTGCCTGCCTTATCCGAGGCATCTCAGAATTAGATGGCCATGCTACAGCTAATCCTCCATGGACCCTTTTAAAGTCAAATATGGGCAAATAAGGACCTCCAAAGGCTGATTTATCTCAAGTGAACTGAACGACCTTCCAGAGGCTTGTGCTCTGCTGGGATGACTGGCACGAGCACAGGCACCTGCATCATATTGTCTAATCCATGTGAGGTGAATCCACCCTTGGGGGCAATTCAATGGTGTTCAGGAAGACAGTAATTCCATCATCACTTTGGGCACCTTTCTCTCAATAAACCTGTCAGAAGTTTGCCTTTCTTGCTCTCCCACTTCGTTACTGTCTATTTGTCCTTCTTCCTCCTTGTCATTTTCAATTCAGAGATTTGTAGAAAATGCCACCTCTTTCTGAAACAAAAAAAGAAAAAAGTGGTTTCAGTTCATTATCAAAACTCCCTTTCTCCCTAGGCTGCTCAAAAGATTCTTTCTTGGAGCAAGAAGAAAAAAAGTTAGTAGAAAAGGCAGAGAGGGTATTGCCAGTAGTTTTGTCTTGATCATCTCTGTAGCTTAGAGGCAGAGAGAGGAACTGGGATGGCAAAAGAGGGCATTAAAAGGCAGGTTTCTGAGACCACATTTTGGAAAAATCTACATGAAAGTCAGAATAGACACTCATCGGGATTAAAAGTTGCAGATTGCTTAGGAGTTCACTCTAGGTAAGTTTAGTTGGTTTGAGGCCAAATCAGAATTAGTGTTTCCATTGAACTGTGTTAAAATGTCACACATGGTTTGGGTGTTATTTATGCATGTCTAAGCAGAATGAAAAAATGGGCTTTCCATCATAATGTCTGGACAATGGGGACTATTATGGACCTAGAAGTTCAGATTCAATGTCCAGCTCAAAAATTTATACATCCCAGCGAGAGGCTGTGGAGAGGCTCTTTGGTTAAAAATGGCACGAAAGCATTCTGGCCACTCTCAAATCAGTGAAGGGCAGGAGCAAAATGTAGTTCTGTGTTATTTGTTTTCACAAAATTCAACTCTGTTTCTTTGTTTTTAGAAGTCCAAAGACCTCTGTGAAGTGGGGTCTTCTAATCAGCTTCTTCTGTTGCTGAACAACAAAGAAAGGTCGGGGGAAAGCCAAGACAGGTCCACAGGACAATGTGGGAAAGGCTGAATGTCTTACCCAGCCCTCCCTGAGTCTGTTTTGTGATAACCTCTCTGAAGGACTACACAGAAAATCAATCTCCTGGTGTCCTTATTCTCGTGCAGGATGCCAAAAGGATTGAGTAGGGTGCCCAGCTCCTGTCTTCCCCATCACAAAACGAGTCCAAATTTGGACCTCTGAAAGGAGGAGAGATGCAAGCCTGCATGTGGGTCAAATTGTGCTTTTCATGGCAAAAAGAGAGTAGATCCGCAGAAGAATGTCTGTCACCAGTGGACGTGGGGAATGGAAGGGAATCTGACCTTAGGAAAAAGAGAGAGAGTAATTTCTTCTGCAGTCTGAGCCTGTGACAGTCCATGTTAATTGTAGCTTTACAAAACCAGCTGAGGGTCACTAACAGCTTCCCTAAATTGCTGAGCCACAGCAGAGGCAGGAGTTGGGCACATGACTAGGTATTAATCCATAGTGACCCAGGTGATCAAGCTGAGTACAGAGAAAATGCATCCTCTTCTGAGTGGGGGCACAGGAGAAGAAGGGAAAGCTGCAACCTTTCTGCATCAGCTCCAACAACATCTGCACCCTGCTGCTGGTGGGACGGGGTGCTCCAGGCTTCAAAAAATGTGGAGGCATCTCCCCTAAGGTTACTATTGCCCTGGGAGTCTGGAGAAGCCATAAGCCAAACTAAATATTAACCTACCTCCAAGGACTACAGCAGTGTAATTTTTTACGGTATACTACGCCTGAGACCATGCAAACATCTGTTACTGGGTTTGTTGTTTGTTCTGGGTCTGTGTCTGTGTCTGTATGTGCTTTTTGGAGAGGGAAAGAACTGCCAGTCTCTGAAGCTCACTGTGACTCAGAGGACCAGGTGTGAAGCTAAAGAAAATTGAATCAAACCAGAAAACACTTTAAAGAGCCTTAAGCAAGGCTCTGTTAATGTTCAGAGGTGGCACACTTCATCTGGTTTTTACAAAACCCTGGTTTACGTTGTCTGTGTAGTGTTAAAGAGAGACTTCCCAACTTCGCGCAACTGTGGTAGAGTACAAAGTGTTATTTCCTGCCTTTCTTGCTGTGGGGTTGTGCTTGTCCCCGTGGCTGTTGGCCTTTCAAAGGTGTGGAGCGAACCTGAACCTCTAGCTCATGCTATTCATGACTTCTGCTCTTGGCCAAAAAGGGGAAGGCAGTTCTCAGTACCCAATGTCCATCCAACAGAGCCTTTCAAAAACGGAAGAACAGTGGTGTTGTGTGGTCTGAATGGATGTCACGCCGTCTCCAAATGTCTGCTTTAGGCTGGCCTACTCCACATCAAGCCTTGAAGAGTCTTGATGAGCAGGACTTGATATTTCATTAGTTCATTTAATGTGCTGAAGGTGGAGGAAAAAGCCTGACCTGTTTGTACTCTTTAGCGGACACCACTGCTTGTGACTTCAGCTGTAGGTGAAGCAGTTAAGTGAATGAAAAACAGAGTAACTAAGAGACTGAGCACATCCCAGTTACCGAGAAGCAGAGGATAAGTGCTTTTCTGGTTTTTTGTTTCAATGAGGACCAAATCAAGCTCTTAAATGACTTAATATAATAATTGGGGAACGAGACGACCCAGCTCATCTCCGTAGCCACCTGTGCTCCTGTACTTCCTTCAGAAAATAGCTGCCTCCATTAATCTTATTCCATTTAACTGGCTTAAGTGCTATCTGTATTTTCTATACTGTGACCAGGAGAGAGAATGAGTGCTATACACAACCTCATATATTTATGTGTACAACTAAAAATGTACTGGAAGAGGTTCACCCTTGCCCAACTCTGTGGTGTTGGATGGGGAGAAATTTATCCAAGTAAGTTCTGAGACAGCGTTGGAACACACCAAAGGTTGTGTTTCTATGGTTCAAAATAGTCTTGGGGCTTCTTCAAATGTGACTAAACATTTCCAAAATAAAAGGAGCCTGCTCTTTGCTCGGAGTGGTGGGGATCAGTGTTGGGGTCCCATCGGGGCTCTGTGCTGGTTTCATTGGGGCATGGTGTCCACTTCAGCCACTGACTTTCTGATGAAACAGGAATAAATACTTCTCAGTCCCTCGCCCCAGTGGTGCAAAGTTTCATTTGGCTGTATTTGAAGAGTACTTTGAAGGTACAAATCCCAAGCATTATGATTTGTTTCAACATGCATGTCCTGCTAGTAAAGTGCCGTGTGAAAGCCCAGCACTCCTCTCAGCCACAGGGGTATTAAGAATAATGCAAATGATTCAGAAATGTGAGTGGTGCAGAGCCCATAAAACATAGCAGATGTAAGCCAAGCCAACAAAAAAAGGTCTGCATGCTACAAAGGTGTGTTACAAAAGACTTATAACAATAGATGCAGAATACCATTTGTATTGTAGGAGAAGCGCTCAGTTATCCTCTCCAGAAAAAAAAATTGTATGTAAATCAAACAGTCTGTTCCAAAATATTCTATAAATACATAAACCTTGCAGGCTAAGAGATGAGTTGGAGACTGTTACCTAATCTGCCCTGCAGCAGGCCAGGAAACTGGACCTGTTGCTGAAAGAGAAACGATTTTCCAAGATATATAGACTGTAAATATTTTATTTGCCCTCCAAAGAAGGAGTCCATACTCACAGCAAAGAATGTGTGCAAAGAGTGAGGAGGGTTGGGTCCTCTTGGGTTTGGTGTGACTGAAAATAAATTAAAGCCTTCCTGGAAGCCAAGGGAGTTCAGGTGCCCTTTGGCCCCGTCCCATTCATCACAGGGAGGGATGAGGAGGCACGTCTGTCCTGGGAGCACTGCAATGTCCTTACATGCCTGTGACTGCACTGAGAGTTTTTCAGACTTTGCCCTGAGCTGGAAAAATACAGATGAACCACGAATACAGAGCATTTTGGTGTCGTTTCCTATTCACAAGCTTGTGTCCAGCACAGTCTGCAAGGTCCTTCTGCTTTTAGCTTTCTTACAGTTGGGTCCAAATTAGCTGAGACATAGCACGTGTTTCCATCACTCTGTACCCTCCAATCAGTGCCTAAGGGTAATGAGCCGGGGGGGTTTGATATGTGCATTCTCCAGGTCTCATTAGAGGTAGCACTAATATTTACCTGTTTACATTTCAAATGAAAGGGAGTCTATTTAATACCATCAGCGATTTGGTCAATATTGGCACAGTCCAAGTGCCAAGTGGAGAGCTGGAGGATGTTTTCATTAACTTCAGCACTCTCTGTAATGCTGCAGGTTTCCCCAGGAGACTGTTTTCTGTCACCACAGTGTGACAAAGGCTGCAGAGGAAGGGCAGTTGGAAGGGCTGTCTGCTAAAATCTCAGGTTGGCTCCCGAATGAGGTGCTAAAAGTGCCTCCAAGCTTCACTCTTCATCGGGGTTGTCCCTGTCTCAGAAACCAGTTTGTCTGTGCTCGGTATGTTAAGCATCTTCTCTTCCTTCTTCTGTTCTACCTACCCCACAAATCTTCAACTCCATGTGGGAGACCTCAAGTTTTTCCCCTTACCTGCCACACCACCCTTATCAGTGGTGCAGCTGATCCTTGTTCATCAGCATTTGCTGATAATAGTTGTCAATATAACTTTCCGTTCCTAAGATGTGGTTAGCTGGGAAGAGGGATGAAATACATGTATTCGTTCATGGATATCCTTGTGAGAGAACATTAAGGATTCTGTTGCTTGCATATTTTTCTGTGGCAGTCATCGCAGTACTTTGCAGATAGAAGTGACTTTGTTCTTAAAATTAATCCAAGGAAGGGAAGTTTACTGATTCCCATGTTAGAGATGGAAAAGCTGAGGCAGAAAAGCAAGATGACTTGCTCCAGAAGCCTGTGGAGGAAGAGTGGGAGGGGAAATCCCATCTGCCAAAGAAGGAATTAATCCAGACTACAGGAAACATGGGAGATGACTCAGCTGCAGATGATAAGGAGGTTGAAAGGCAAGTGAAAGCTGGCCTGAAATCTGGATCGATGACAGAGAGAGAGGAACTATAATTTTTGAAAAGACTCAGAAGAAAGTACCTGCAAATAGGCAGGTGAAAGGGAAACCAGTACCTGGGACTTACTTGTCAGAAAACACAGAGCCTGTAAATTCCAAGGTCTTCTCTATTTGGCTGCAGCAAACTCCTGGACAGCAGGCTTGGAGCAGCTCCTGCATACAGGGAGTCTGAATTCAAGTCTGAGCAAAACACCCACTCCCAGATCAATAGCTCTGTTCACAGCAGAGGTTACTGGAGAGGGTCACCAGAAAGAAGTTATTTTGCTACTGAAAATTCTCAGTTTCTATCTTGTAACCATTGCTGTTTTCTGCCTGTTGTATGTTACTGGGATTAAACTCATGTTACTTTATATATTGAAACATTTTTTTATCTTTGACAAATGATCGTGAATTAGTCCTCTGTCATGCTCCTAAGAGTTTTTATCATTCAGGTTTTTTGCATAGTGATATGATGGCAGAGATTTAGGTGAAATCTAAAACTACAGAAACAGGTTATTCATATGAATTTAGTAAGGATAATCTACACTGGACCAAGTCCATAATTCATTTAAGGTAGTTTTTCACATGTCAAATACTTCCCAGGTAACCCATTCCCAAGATGATTTCTCTTAGTCTTACCTCCAAGCTTTGTATTCAATCACCAAAACACACTTCTACCTCTGCATCATCTGATGGTCCTACTCAGTTCTCTACTAATATACACACTGATGTCAGTAGTGAAAAAACTACGCCTAAAATAGAGTGAGTCTTAGGGAAAGGAAGTAGAATGAATTAGTTCAGCCAAGAATTATTTCAACAGTTGTTATCTTGCTGGGATCAGGATTTCACAGTGTTCTTAGTGAAGAAATATTGCACTGTATGAGTAAAACTCCAGGCTTGTATTATCTCCCAGCATCAGAGGAACTTACCCCTGTCTTCCTTTTAGCTGCTGCTGACGGAGCAAACACGTCGGTGCAGAGAAGTACCCAAAGGACTGGTGATTCAACGGGAATGAGTAAAGCCCGGTGAAATGTGAGCCGGTATGTTTTCCCCGGGGATGTTTCAGATAGCTCCTCTTTCTACGTGGGCTACAGATGGTGAGCAGAGATATCTTCACAGCAGCCCTTCTGAATCACAGAGGGCAAAAGGGGAGGCAAGTGTAAATCATCAGGCTGAGGCAACTCAGTCAGCTGAGTCTAAGAAAGCATCTACGGCTCATTTGTAGGTCGAGGTTTGCAGGGAAGGTTGTTGGATTGACGCGAAGGACTCCCTTGTCAGACCTTCCAGTAGATCCACTGTTGGTTGGTCCTGTGTTGTAAGGTGGCTACATTTTCTAGAGCTAATATCTGTACATACCTTGGTGCTTCTATGTGCTGCTGTTACTTTATCTGCAGCTAAAAGAGAAAACGAGGAAGTCTTGCCCCCGTGACCTCTTCTGGACCAGCCCAGACATATCCTGAGTGTTCCCCATTATTGTCCCCTGGCATCTCTTGTGGCCACTGCCCATGGACTAAAATGTGCTGTCTAAATAAACACAGTATTCCTACTTGAAGCAAAGCAAGTGTCCTTCCTGGTAGTCACAGCTTCCTGACAGTGGCAGTCACTGATTTTATTAACAAACACGACCCTCCCCTTCTGGAGTTGGTCT
Source organism: Pseudotriccus pelzelni (assembly GCA_035584735.1). Lineage (NCBI taxonomy): Eukaryota > Metazoa > Chordata > Aves > Passeriformes > Tyrannidae > Pseudotriccus > Pseudotriccus pelzelni. The sequence goes on along the minus strand of JAWMRA010000005.1, from coordinate 24,346,388 downwards.
TAATTTACCTCAGCTCTGCCAAAAGATGCCAGTAGGAGGTAAAAGAAACTTCTGGAAATAAAGACCCAATAAAATATAAGTAAAATGTAGCTCCAAAGGATATAATATTTTAGATGAAAGGCATCCTTCAAAGCAGTCCAGGGGACAGCGAACACGACGCCTTCAAAACTGGCAAGTGCCCAACCCCACGTCAGTGTTTAGATAACTGAATATCCTTCTTTGAAACCTGATGGTGGGAGAAATTGATGCAAAGATAAAAATTTCATTTGCAAAGGACAGAAGAACTGGCAGGGAGACACACAGTTTGAGACCTGATGAAAGAATCTCTTCGTAAAATTACATATTGAATTAGCTTTATTGCTGCAGCGTGCAAAACAAGTCGTGAATGATGTTATAAACGTCATGGTGTATTTGCAGTCCCTCACTGGTTGGACACTGGAACAGGGTCCACAGGGCAGTGGTCACGGCCCCAGGACTTCCAGAGCTCAAGGACAACGCTCTGAGGAACAGGGTAGATTGTTGGGGTGTCTGTGGAGGGCCAAGAGTTGGACTGGATGGTACTCGTGGGTCCCTCCCAACTCAGGATATTCCATGACTCTATCATTAAACTACCTGCTATGTTGATGTTGAGTCTGTCATCAAAATGAAATGTTTTAATACAATTTATTTCTTTTAGTCCTTAGGCCCACAATACCCTGACCTTGCTTTAGGCAGTAAAACCAAATTTTTGACTTCTCCAGTAAGGTGAGTTGTAATTCCCACCTCTTTGCTGTGACCTTTAAATCTGAATGGCCATCTTGGGATGAGTGCTGGGCGGGTGATGGACATTCACCAGATTGATGGTTCAGGCAGTAATCTCATTGCCTAATTTAAACATCCCCACTGGAAATCTGCTTTGCCTTGGCTCTGCTTACAGTCAGTGGAGCTTAATTCACGTTTGGTCCAGCCCAGCCACGCTGTGCTCTCTGGTGAACACAATTTTTTTAGCATTTCCTAAGGCCCCGGTGCTGGATGCATGAAACCAAGCAGGGTTGGTTCCCCCGAGGGAGAGAGTGGCTTTGCATCAGGGAAAAAGCTGTGGCAGCAGACTGCCCTGAAAGGACAAGGCACAGGAGCTCTGCTCTTCAGACAGCCACGGTCCCATGGGAGTCAGCGGAAACGGAGGAGGGGGTTTGAGAAGGCAATACACAGCCAGGGGTGAGGTAAGGGAGCTGAGAACTAGCTTAATTAACTGGGAATGTATTGGTTTTCAAAGTTAAAAGTCGTATGGTTTCACCCCTCAGCCCTCACTGGATGTCCCACTGTGCTTGCCCACGGGACCAAGAGTTCCTTTCACGACAGGCTGGAGGAGTCTCTGTGGTACCACACCCGTGCACTGAGGTGGGCTCCAGACTGAGCCTCCAGCCCCTGCTTTTTAATCCAATGCTGCAGCAATTCCTTACCAGGAAGAGGAGGAAGTGAGTGAGTGAAACGCCCATTTGGGTAGAAGGATCATCTGGGGGTAGAAGGAAAAATGCAACTGGTAGTCTGCAATGGCAACTGCAGACCGAATGGCGGTGTTGAGTGTGGTCAACCTCCCTGAAATTCCGGGCGGGATTTTTGCTCTGTGAGAGCAACACGGCACCAGAGGTATAACCTTGTAGGAAGCTGAGTGAAAATAGATGAAGTTTCCGAGAAGAAACTCCAGTTTGGGAAGGAAGTGTGGTGAAGGTCACAGTAGAAGAACGCTAGATAAATACAAAATAGACATAGTTTAACTAGAAAGGTGTAAAAGGACAAATGAAAGGAGATTCATAAATCTTCTCTTGAAGGAAATCTTCTCTTCCCAGGAAACAGCTGGTATATATTTGAAGTAGCTTAATGTTACTTAAGGATGTGCCAGCTTAATCATATTCATTAACAACTTTTCTTAACATACAAAGTCAAATAGATAGAGAACCACCGAAGAGACAAGATTTTGCGCTCAGCCCTGAAAAAAAACCCCAAAGAATAATAAAACAACAGTGGAAAGAGAAATAACTGTTTGCACATTGTACATAAGCAGAGCCTTGTATCAGGTATGTTCATCTTTGATCTGGTTTGTGTGTATTTTATTATTCCATTTTCAAACTTCCTATCTGATAACGTGTAAAAAAATGTGTATTCTAGACAAGCACCTCATTAAAATAGAGATTTTTTCCTCGAAAACCGGATGTTTTCAATGACATGTGAGAATGCTGAAGCTAAAAACCATTAAAATAGCTACAGCTTGTGATGCACGTTAACACAGAGGGAGCCTGCTCGAGTATACTGTGCAAATAGCTACGCTTCTTCCAGTGGACTGGAAATAATTGCCTGGTTTTCCTTGCTAAATGAATGATATGCTGTTAAAGTTATGACTTTGCATTGTACACAATTTTATTTTCCCCATTGAGGAAGTGGAGAATAAGCTCTTCAGTTTTCCAAAATGCGTATCCTCCTCATTACTCCACATCACCTGGGAAGGTGTCACTGGGAATTTGGGGTGGGGAAGGGCCTGCTCAGAGCTCTTCCACAGTCATAAGTAAATAAAAAATAAAAAAAAAATCTTTCTAAAATCTCATCAAAATTATATGTATTCCTGATTTAACTCTCAAATTTGAAATAACAGTTCATTTCCAAATTTCCCAGTGCTTCCCATTAGCGCAGCTGGTTAGAGCATGGTGCTAATAATGCCAGGGTTCCACCTCTGTATGGATAATTCACTTAAGAGCTGAACTTGATGGTCCTTGTTGGTCTCTTCCAACTCGGAATAATTTTTGATACGAAATGTGGAACCAGCAGCTCTTTAACATCATGGAGCACTATTTCAGAATTGTTTCATTTTGTTAGAGGAAGACTCTTTCCAATTATAGGTGCCAAAGACAGTAATTTTCTGATTTATACTGTATAGCTAGGTGTGTATCACTCGGGTGGGAGAACAGGGAAGAGCTGGAGCACCCTCGTTGTGAGGCACAGATACAATTAATTTGCATTATTTTGTGTTCTGCAAGGATATCAAAGACAACGATATTGTGGCAAAGGGCAGCTCGATCAGGGCCTCGTCAAAAGCCTCTCAGAGACATGTTTAGTATTGTTAATTCTTGTGATCACATCAAGTTATTCATCTCTTATCAGTTCAGATGGCTTTCCTTCTGGGGACAGCCCGTCTCCCTGCTGACATCTGATGTGTGCTGTGTGAGCATTGCTGCATCCCCAACGACAACGGGAGGGCACGGGAGAGCAAGTGGAGCTTCAGGAAGATGCTCCCGCTGTGCCACCCGGACCGGCGGGAGCCACTCTGGTGACGAAATCATAGGCACGGGAGAGAAGAGAGATGCAAGCCCAGGGTATCGGCGTGAGCTGGAACCGCCTTTCGCTCTGCAGTGCGGTGCTGGCGCGTTGGACCAGCAAGGCCCGCAGTGCCTCTAAGACAGGAGATGTGCGTGTCCGAGTGAGACACGCCGCGGGGCTGAAATGGAGCGGGATGTGCGGAGGGTTCTCTGCCGCTCCCAGCCGGCGGGGGCACGAACAGAAGCCTTTCGCTCCTCTCCCTGTCGCGGCAGAGCAGCGAGTGGCCGCCCCGGGAGGACGCAGCGCTGCTTGGGGTGCGGGGCAGGGCTGGCACAGCATCCCGCGGGGGATCTTTGCATCCCGTGCATCACCTTGCGTTACTTTCTCGCTCTGTGCGCTGCCCCTTGAGAAGACGGCGCTGCCGATTGCTCCTGCTGCGGTGCTTTAACTCTTTCGCGTCGGATCGCAACACGCCGTCAGGAATTCGCCTGCAACCGCGTCATTTTCTGTAACTGGTTTTTTAAGCATGCCGGATTTCAGTGGCAGCAGGCCTTTGAGCAAGGCCGGCAAGAAACTGAAACGAGGCACAGCCTTGACAGCTTCCAGGACACAAACGGCCTATACAGACAATTGAGATGATTAGAGAAATGTAATTTTGTTTGCAGTGGGAAGATGGTAAGGAAGAAGGAGAGGTTTTGAAAGGGGGAGCAAACCACGCCAGAAAGGAGTGTAGCTTCTGGATCCAGCTAGGGCTGAAGTTTTTAACTTTTGGTTTATGTGCCAGATGAGAATTCTAGCTTTATGGAAGAAAAGAATTTTCTACCATAGGAGTAGGGAAAAACTGATGTCAGTTGCCCAGAGAGGTTGTAAAACCTCCTCTTTGGAGACATCCAAATTTTGACTGGACATGATTCCAAGAATCTGATGTACCTGGGCCTGCCCTGATGAGGTGAGAGTAGAGGACCTTCGGAGTCCTTCCCAACCTGTGTGATTCTATCCCAACAGTAATGTGGTCTTTTTCATTTGCATATCAGATATGAGTAGAGGTGGATCCATACAATACTTAGTGATATTACCTGTTAATATAAGTTTAAAAGCTCTTATCCTTTTCCTCATGGTCTTTAATATAGTCTTAGAATACGAGAAAAACACTTTCCTGGTTCAGTATCAGCCAGGTGAGTGGGGACACGGAGAGGTGTATGCCGTGATCAGAGCAGTGGGATGTGCCGCCCCAGCCCAAGGAACAGCGATAACAGCGACTCCAATTCCAGTCCCCAGTTAAATCCTGAAACACAGACCTGCCAGGAGACAACGCTGCTTTGTTTAGGAGGATGTCATTGTGTCACACGGAGCAAACACACGGATGCACCGGGTCAGAGGGACCCTGAGGGCATCGTGCGTGACGCACACCTACAGCACATGGATGGCTTCACCTCGCAGGAGGGAAGGCGATGAGCACTTAACCCCACTCAGCACTGCCACGCAGGACAGGATGTGAAGAAGGATATGTCCCTCACTCAAAACAATGCGAAGCTTTTTTTTTTTAATCTAGTCAAAACACAGAGATTGGAATTTGGCTGCAAAACCTGGGCCAGCCTGTCTACAAAGGTGAAGTGAACCAAGGTTATTGAACCTCGGTCCTGGGAAGCATCTTTGGATTTTTAGACCACGAAATTCTGGGGCTGCCTCGTCCCTTTTTTAAGGATGCTTTATGATTAACCTGAAAAATCATGTGAATTTTTTCAAACTTTATCTACTTATGCCTACATTCCTGTTAAGCCTAAAGTCAAACTGCTTCTATGGGAGTGACAGCTCAGATGGGAGTGAAGGGCCAAATGAAAATTATGTGGAGATCTCATTTGACAAGGCCACTTCAGACAAAAGAAATGTTAAACAAATAGCCTTACACAATGGGAAATTGTGAACTTCAGCTGAACCTCACTGGTGGCTGGGTGCCAAAGGAAAGTTTGAAGCTACCCACATGTTCTCTTTTGGAAAGCTCTCCGGTTTTAATGTCCGGCGTTTGTGTACCATTTAAAATGGAAAATGAAGAGTGTTTAATTATCTTGCAAGGGTATGACAGCTGATGGAAATTAAAATGTCTGCCCAGGACTCCTCTGCTTCGTGGAGTGAAATGCTGGTAATTACTCAGAAGGTATAAACCTGGGCCATATTGAGCTCTAAACGACACACAGATAAAACTGGATATTGCATCATAACCATAGTAACAAAGAAAATGGAAACATGCAGGTGTATCACCCTGGATGAGTGTTGCTTTCAGACTGCAACCTGCTGCCACAAGCAGTGTAAAAGGTCATGGTCTGGGCAACTTCAGATTTGTCTGCTTGGCCAGGCACTGAAAAGTAAGGTCTGTGGTTAGAACTTCTGTGGGTAAATGGATTTAGAAGAAGTTTTGCAGCTTTCAGGACAACAGGTCCATCAAATTCTAAAATAAACCTCTGTTTTCTCTGCCTAATATAAACCAAATTATGGCCAGGAATATGAACTCTGCCTATAAGACACTATAAGGGTCTAACATGCAACTACCTTGTTATTACCTTACAATATTCAAGATTTACTTTTTTTTTTTGGCCATTACAGAAAAGCTGCAGTTTAATATTGTAAATACTGTGTTCATTGCTGTCTGCAGTGACTGCAGAGAACAAATTGCTAAAGGGTTTATCTCATAATGTAAAACCAACTGTTTGGAATGGAGAGCTGCCGTCACAATCTGATGGCACCAATTACACTTGCAGAAAATGGAGCTCAGTGTTTGAGGCAAAAGAAAGACACACCCTGGGCCAAGTTGTTTTAAGGTTTGTGCTGAGCTTTAGCCTTTTAACTCAAAATGAATCCGAGGTTGAAATGCAAGTGTCCTGAGAGCCTGGAAGGTGCTTGGGGGCAGTTTTGGAAGTGTCGGTCACTTCTCTCAAGTAACAAGCAATAGGACAAGGACAAGAGGAACAGCCTCAAGTTCCACCAGGAGAGGTTTAGTTGGATATTGGGAAATTTTTTTTCACCCAAAAAGTGTTCAAGCCCTGGTACAGCTGCCCAGGCCAGGGATGGAGTCATCATATTTGGAGGGATTTAAAACATAGATGTGGCACCTGGGGACATGGGTTAGTTGTGACTTTGGCAGTGCTTGATTAATGGTTGGACTTGATGACCGGGGAGGGCTTTTGCAACCTAAATGATTCTATGATTTTGTGATTTTATGATTCCTTCCCCAGCCCCATTTGCTGGGTTTGACCTGTTTTGCTCAGGGAAGTGTTTCTGCTCTCCTCACTTGGCACAGGTTCCTGAAGTGAAAAAAGGTGGCTGATGACTTGGTGGCAACAGTGGCTTTAGGGGATGAGGTTACATTGTGGGACAGGGCTTGCTAGTCAGGGCACACAGCATCAGGCAAATCCAGTGGGAGTACCGATTATACAAAATTGCCCTGATGAGGTAGTTTGTCTTCTGAGGAGGTGCTGGTTAAAATTTCACTGTCAAAGAGCAAGAGGATCAGGATGGGTCAGTCCCTCTCATTAAATCCTCCTTCGCAGACACGATTTGACCTCAAATAGTTGTAAAAATAAATCACAAAGCAGCTGATCCTTTCACATGGGCCAGAATGCAGTGAGTGGTGGGTGTTTTAATAAAAGATACACCTGAATCCACAGACTCATTGTGAGATAATTGCCCAGCTCCCCTCCTTCAGCTGATACCAGCTGAACACTTTCCAGTGTGATGACATACTGAGTGCTGTGTGCAGGAACAAATTATAGATACTAAAACAAATTATAAACACTTCTAGCTACAGGCTAAACACAACTTGGTTTGCCAAGTGTGGCTGAATGTGAGATGTATTTCTGCTGATGCAGGAAGACCCATGAACAGCTCACCCAGCCTTCTGATCTTTTTCTCTGCAAAAACATTAATATATGGCACAAAAATTACTGCAGAACCCACCAAATAATAATTAAAAAAAAATCCACGGAGCCCTGGCTTCTTGCAGACTGACTTCTTGCTACAACCGTAGTCCAGCAAGCCTCCTATGGTCACAAGGCTATGCTCTCTTCAGAACAGCTTCAGCTCTCCTCTCCTCATCTTCTGGATCTTTCCTTTTGTCAGTTCTTCTGTCACGTTGCCTGTGGCCACCACAAAAAATATGTCTCTCTTTTCCTTTAGTGTCACCCAGCCAAAACCCCGTTCAAAAGGTAGACAAGGCCAGGGCATATCACAACTTTATTTCAGCTTCAGCTCCCTTGCAAGTTCCCCCAGTGTTTGAGTGGAACCCATGCTTTAATGTTCAGAGGAGCACGAAATGCCAAATTAACACCACAGGCTGCTTCTCCTTCATTATGCAGTGACTGATCCTCTTTCGTTTCAGCACAGACTGATGGGAAATGGAGTTATTCATTCTTGTGTGGGCTGGTGAGTGGCATCACTCAGTCTGCTGCCTCACCACGCTGCCAGGCTGGGGACTGGCACTGTGACTGCCCTCTGGATAGGACAGGGTTAGATTAGACATTAGGGAGAAATTCTTCCCTGTGAGGCCCCTGCACAGGTTACACAGAGAAGCTGTGGCTGCCCCATCCCTGGAAGTGTCAGGTTGGATGGGGCTTGGAGCAACCTGGTCTAGTGGAAGGTGTTCCTGTCCATGGCAGGAGAGAGGTGGAAATGGCTGATCTTTAAGGTCCCTTCCAACCCAAACCATTTTGTGATTGATGACAGGGAACTAAAGCTCCTGAAGTTAAAGCCAAAGCTCTCTTAGTTTCGAGTATTCGTCAATCTGCCCAGGCTGTGGCTCTCCAGAGACCCTTCAGCCCTTGCAGCTGCAGTGCCAGAGACCTCAGTGACTCCAGTTGCAGCTGTGAATGATGGACATTTCTGTAAATCAGATGAGCAGGACCTCAAGCCAGTCAGCAGAAATCTGGGAAGCCATCAGCCAGCAGCTGTCTCTGAGAAATGTGTTGTACAAAACCCGAGTAATAGTGGCACTGGTGGCAGCTGTGGGCTTCCCATCGTCTGGTCCATAAGGTCACTCCTTGCCTTGCTGTGGGCTCTGTCTCACTCTGCTGCAAAGAGGAAGGGGTCCCACAGGACAGTTTCCACCCTCACAGGGACCTTTTTACCCACGGGCTGACCCAGAGCACATCCATCCCACGCACCGCACGAAATGCTGCGTTTTGAGGCAAAGCCGTTCCTTTTTAGACTTGGCAATGTCCACAGCTGAGCTGACAGCCTGGCCTCACAAAGAGCTGTCCTGGCATCACTTGGGAACAAGAATCTGTGGGTCAGAGGAAGCCCGTGGGTAGCTGGTGAGAGCAGGATTTAGGCCCATTACCAGTTTTGCAGCTGAAGACAGCGTCGTGTCAAACCACGCGTTAACCACACATTCCTGAGGTCTGTCTGCTCAGGGGAAAAGCGTGTGTGAGCCAGTGAACAACAGCTCAGAGAACTGATTTCAGTTGGGTATGAAACTTTAATGCTGGCATTTCTGAAGTGCTTGTACTTGCAAACCTAACAGCCCCAGCTGAACACGGATGTTTGTAGGTGTTCAGGCTTTTGAAAAGGAAGCAGAGCTCCTGACTCTATCCAGAAACCCCACCCTGTGGGATACATCAGGACCACCAAGAAGGCTGAAATCCTTCATTGTGGGGACCAGACCTCTGCCTTAATGACATGAATGATGGATGATGGGGCAGAGAGCACCCTCAGCAAGTTTGCAGGTGACACAAAGCTGGGAGGAGCCGCTGATGGACCTGGATGTGCAGTTTGCCATCCATGGGGACCTCAACAGCCTGGAGAAATGGGTTGGCAGGAACAGCATAAACAAAGTTCCACAAGCAGAAGTGCCAAGTCCTGCCCTTCTGGAGGAACAACCCCAGACAAAAGGATGTGCTGGGCGCCCACCACCTGGAAAACACCTTGGCAAAATTCCTCCCCTGGCTTCCATACCCCGTCTGAGGTGTCCCACGGGGGGGAGCAGGTGGGGACCTGCCTGCCAGCAGCTCCGATGGCATGGTTATGTGGAGGGAGATAACCATGTAGAGGGCTTAGATGTTAAAACAGCCATTTCAACAGCTCGGCATGGAATTTCTTACACTGTGGAAGGGCCTCAGGCTTCTGTTCACGGGGTGCAAACGGAAACCAACAGAAGCGTGTGCATGATCTAATTCACTGCCTTCTGCTCTTACCTTGTACCTCCACACCTATTTTAATCCATCAAGAGATGGGATCAGGGCCATGCACCGTTTTTTCCATGATGTCTGTCTGGGACAGTGAAGTCACAACCAAGTTTCTTAACATTAGAAACAGAACAAGTTAATTACGGTGCCCAGAACCCTGGGGAGATCGATTTCTCAACACTCACAGACTTCTGAAAACATTTTTTATCAAAAGCTGGGACAATGTGTGAGAGCAGAATGAAATGGCTGGTAAACCTGACTGTTATCAGGCACCAGTAAAAAATGTGACTGAAAATATTTCAGTATATCCCAGAATGCTCTTGCAACTCTGTTTGCAGAAAAGTTCTTTGTCAGAAGAGGTGCTCAGGGAGTAGGATGGAGCTGGAGAGTGTCCCACTGCTGATTTGCATCTACACAAATGCACAAATTTGTATAATGTGTCATGTTAACCAAAACCTCACTCAGTAGGAGTGATTTTTAACTGCAGCAATTAATTTATTAAAGCTATACATCACATTAACTAACAAAATTTATTCCTAATGGAATAAGAAGAGCTGGGTTTAACAGTTTCCCTTTATCACACGGAAAACTAACCAATACAGAAGACAGAAATCTCATTTTCAAATGACAGTTCCCCCCTGCCCAGGGTGAGGGCAAAGAGCCAGGGTTGTGCATACTGAAGGGGCTGGTGGTGATGGGAACTGTCTGCAGCAGTAATTGGCAGGAGACAGGCTTTCTCCTGAATTATTCAGAGTTATTAACCCAAAGCCAGTCTAGAGTGAGATGAGACCATGGCGTTAATTTTGGTTTAGTTTAGACCAAGACCAAATTAGTGGCCAATTAATTTTCACTGTCTGTACTCAAACACAGCTCCTCTGGTGTGTCAAAGCTTCCACCTCTGTCGTCTGCTGACATCTCCTCATCAAGAAAACCTTGACAAATCTCATCATACCATCACACGAGTGTTACTAGTTGCTGAAGCCTGTGTGCACAAAGATGCTTTGCAATTCACATCCTATTCCTTCCTGCCTCGCTAGATTTTGAGTCTCTTCAGGCGGGACAAATAACATGGCCAAAAATTACAGTTGGTGGGTTTCATGGCTTAGCCAGAAAAGTCTGCACTCAAAACATGGCACTTAGTCCATGTGGCTATCCCGGAAAGCAATAATCACAAAAAAAACCTCTGGGGGAAGCAGCTGGCCAGACTTTTATCTTGGTTTTCTAAATTACGCGTCCTAAATCATCTTTCTAAGTTTATGCTCGGTAGAGAAAGGCAGGACTTTAGCTGGCTTTTCCCCTCCTAACTGCTTCAGCCGCAAAACTTTCCGCTGGTGGAACAAATTCCTTCCAAATGCCAATAAGCGACCTCAAACTCAACATCCTCATCTGCAGCCCCACGGGGGAATCGTGCCCTACAGTGGGACCTTCGGCTGATGTTTTTTAGCCCAGTGGTACTCAGGGGAAGGAATATTTATTTCCCATTCCCCTGGGCTCCTGAGAGCCATCACTGTGATTTTCAGGCTGACGAGGCTCAGCACGATGTGGGTTTTTTCACTTGCCTGAGGCACTGCAGTGATGTTGTACATTGCCCAGCACGGCAAGCATTCCTTGATGAGAATAAAAAGGGGGAGGGAAGAAGTGTCCTTAAGTTTCACAGTCCTTGGGACAGATCTGAGCTGCATGACTCTAACTTTATCCATTCAAGTGGTGCCATGGGTCTTAATCTGGGACAGATCAAAGAGTACAGGTGATGTTCCTTGCTTGTGAGATAGTTCTCGAGTCTTATCAGCTTCGCCCTTGCTGTGATGCTGCTGAGCTCAGCGGGTGAGAAGACCTGACTGCTGGCTTCACTCTGGGGTTTTCACAGTCCTCACACATGGAGGCAGACAGGAGCAGGAAGACCTTGGGCTCCTGAGGAACGTGGGGTGTTCTGCAGAAATCCCACTGTGCAACTTGCCAGCAAGGTTTGTGTTCGGGGTCCCTGCTGCTTCCGCCTCCTTTCAGGGAGGAGATTGTCAAAGTCACCATCTTGCATTTTTTCCTTCGCTTGTGTTTGGAACTGATGCCAAAGTCTCCTCAGTCCATGTGGGGATATCTCTTTCCCTTAACTATTTTTGCAGTGACGCTCATGATCTTCCACCTTGGCAACTGAGGCCCTGTTCAGTCAAGGTTTGCAGGCGAAGAAGGATTTCAACACCAAACCCAGGTTTATCAAACCAGGACCTGCTTTCTAGTAATTTAATTGTCAGTTGTTCTAGCATTTGGGACAATTCAGTGTCTTAATATGTCATAGAATCATGGAATGGTTTGGGTTGGAAGGACCTTAAAGCTCACCCAGTGCCAACCCCCTGCCCTGGTCAGGGACACCTTCCACCAGCCCAGGTTGCTCCAAGCCCCATCCAACATGACCTTGGACACTTCCAGGGATCCAGGGG
>JAWMRA010000005.1:24313388-24329164 GCA_035584735.1 Pseudotriccus pelzelni | reverse complement strand
TGCCCAGGCTCCCCAGGGCAGTGGGCACAGCCCCAAGGCTGCCAGAGCTCCAGGAGGGTTTGGACAACGCTCTCAGGGATGGGGGGGATTGTTGGGGTGTCTGTGCAGGGCCAGGGGTTGGAGTGGATGGTCCTTGTGGGTCCCCTCTAAGTCAGGATATTCTGTGATTCTATGCAGGCTGGACATTGGCACGGGGCTCAGAAGACTTTGCTACAGATTTTACCCAAATTTTTGGTGGTTAATGCGATTGGTCTGGTGAAATTAAGAGGACCAGTTGGTACCTGGATTAGGACAGAGAAAGGCATAGATGGCTTTTCATGGATCATCCAGGCACCTCAGTTGAAGACAAGAAGGTTAGAAAGAAAGGAGACCTCCAGATAGCATGAAAAGATAAATTTGAGGGTAATGAAGGGATGTGAAGCTATGTATGAAACAAAGGCCAAGAGGGCAGCAAGCAACAGTAAAAACTTTGCTGATGAGATGACTAGAGGAGTGAGAAAGGAATAAAAAAAAGCCATGAAAAAGGTGAGCAGAACCATTCTGGAATGGCAAACTTGTCTGAAAGGCCAGACAAGTAACATGAGGAGAAGCTTGTAGCCAGGTAGGGATGCAAAGAATGATTAATGAGACAATAAATTGTCAGAGCAATAAATTATGTCAGTCAGGTGCTTTGAAAACAGCACACAGTGCGTAACTAATCAGGAGTTGGAGTGCTCGTTAATTCTGCTGGCAAATGGGCTGTCAGTTGGGTTTGCTGAAGGCAGTGAGCCTGGGTTCCTTGGCCTTATGGTGCCAACCTAGGTGGGAGCTTCTGAGAAATGAGGGAAAGAAACGGAAAAGCCATCAGCTCCCTGGGGTACTCCGAAATATGAGGAGCAGCTGCAGCTATTTTTAGAATGATAGAATATCCTGGATTATATCCTGAGAATATCCTGCAAGGGACTCACAAGGATCATCAAGACCAACTCCTGGCCCTGCTCAGACACCCCAACAATCCCATCCTGTCCCTGAGAGCGTTGTCCAAACCCTCCTGGAGCTCTGGCAGCCTTGGGGCTGTGCCCACTGACCTGGGGAGCCTGGGCAGTGCCAACCACCCTCTGGAGGAAGAACCTTTCCCTGAGATCCAACCCAAACTCCCCTGGCAGTCTCGTACCATTCCTTCAGGTCCTATCACTGGTTCCTGGAAGACTAGAGGTGGTTAATAATGAGTTCATTTATATAAAATAGGACTTGCAGGCTAGTTGATAGCATTTAGATTCCTGAAAACTACTGGGACAACCTATGATACATCTAACTCCTATGGATCTGCAATACTAGTAGGATGATCAATAAATTCACATGGATTCTTTATCAGAAAAAAAGATAAATTAAATTAAACAAACTTTGTTGGTTTGCTGACCCAGAAAAAAGATGAAGATTGCTTGGCTTTAGTAACGTTATTGACATTTCAGTGTTGTGTCCAAGCAGAAGATCCTGTGGAAAACCCTGTCCAGCTTGAGAACAGGTTGCAAGAGCCTGTATATTTCTTCTAATGATTTCTAAGTGACAGGAGTGTTTTGTAGGGATGCTGAGAGCTATTTTTTAGGGGGTGGGATCCTGCTCGGGATGTGGAAGCAACACACCTTCACCCCATCACTGCTTGCCATCTCTGCCACCCTCGTGTGCCCTGGGAAGCAGGGAGGGATGATGGGCCAAAGCTCCAGTGTCCCTCCACACTGAGCTGACACAGAGCACACACAGAGCCACAGAAGGGACTCCCACAAGAGGAGCTGCTGCCCAAACGGCCACACATACTCCTGCCTACCCAGCGTGGAGACAGGGAAGCGGGAGTTGCTCCCTTCCACTGCAGCGCGTGTTTCTTGGCCACCGCCTGCAACCACAGCTCCCCTTCATGCATCTGACAAGGCTCCCCGTTCCCCACTGGTGTTTTTTCACATCAGAAGTTCTGTGTGCGTTGCAAACAGTCAGGCTGAATGCAGGAGTTGGGGTGATGGTGCCAGCAACGCCTCCAGGAAACACAGTTTGCATAAGCAAAGGCGGGAGCTCCCTTACATAACCGGGCATCGAGTCTCGCCGTCAAATCCACGCCAAAACATCGCTGTGCTTTTCTGTCATTCTTAGCTCAGTGGAGAAGCCTCAATGCAAACATCCTTCTGAAGAGAGGAAAAGCTTAAAACAATAACCTACCGGAAGATGATACTCTCAAGATTTTAAAACGCCTTCTGTTGGTCAAGGAGTATCAGTAAAACAAATCAAGCTGTGCTTGGCAAATAAAACTTTAAAAAAAAAAAACCAAAACTTTGAAAGATCGCAAGATGTAGCCTTTAAAATCTTCAGGGCTGAAATAAGAGCTAGTTTTGCAGCGGTGTCAGTCAACTGTCATGGCTCATGCTTCCATGGATGTCTCACAAACGCTAAAAGCAGAGTTATGCTTGAATGCTTCAGGCACAGCACCAAAATGCTATGGATTCAGGAACGTTAATGCACTACTGCTCTGAACTGATACACTTCTAAGGGAAATCTCTTCCCATCTTTATTCAGTGCCTGGAAGACCAGAGGCTCCAGCCTGTGTGTTGTTGACTTGACACAGAGAAATACTTCAGTGGCATGTAAAGGAACAGCACAGCTGGCTCCGAGCTTATTTAACATCCCCGTGTTTACACTGTAATACCTACGGGACAAACAGTGCTGTGATATTATTTATTCTTCTATGCTTTTTTTCCCTCAGAAATAAAGAACCACCACGATCTAGAGAGGCTGGAAAAAGGCCCATGTAATCATTTCTCAGTGGGACACAAGAAGAAACAGAAATCAAAGCCTCTGGATGCCGTTTCCCCAACTTGGCTTCTGGAGCCTGGATCAGCAGTTTTCAGCAGATAGAAAAGCAGGCTCAAGTTGTGCTCCTCTTTCTGTGCATGGAAATAATAAAATGAAGTGTCAAGCCAAGCATCAGTCATACAGCAAACTGCAAGCTGGCAGTATTTCCCAGAAACTGAAGCAAATGCAAAATAGTTTGCTTTTGGGGTTAAGTACACGTCACTTAAGATATAAATTCTGCCACGTGCACCATTTGTTAAAGCCTCTGTCACACAAACCCAGCTCTGTTCCAGCACAGCAGGGCCGAGGTACCTCACAGCTTATAACAAGGACAATTTACCCGGTGGGATGTAGCCCAGCAAAGTGCAAGACATACTTTTATGGAGTAAGCTGCAGGACACATGAAATATTGATGTTAAGGTCACACGCAGCACGTCAGCAGTCAGCACACAGGTACCCTTTCAAGGCAGTATGGCATTAGACCAAAATAAAATGATGGTTTTCCTCCATGAGAGGAGCAACAGAGAGAGAGAGGAATTTGCTTTGCCCTCCTCCACAACTGATGCCCTCAGACCCACAGTCCTCCCTTGCTGTATGGGGAAAGGGTGCCATGCAGAGCTCCAGGTGACAGCAACCTTTCTCCTCCAAAGGGCTCGAGGGCCCTCCTGCCCCAGGCTCTCCCTGGGGGATCATTCTGCCTCTTAGCATATTTGGCCAAAGCAGGTTCAAACTCCACAGCTATAGAAACATCCACCCTAGTCACAGGGATAGTAAATGGTCTTTCATTTCCAGCTTGGTTTTTTGGATTCCCTCCCATTCTTATACCCACGCAGAAAAAGAGCTCTTGTGCTTCACATTCTGAATGTGTGATCCTTGGCCCCACAGCTGTCACACGGACATTTCTGTGCCCAAGAAGTTGCTTCTGGGATGCTATTTGATTGCCAAGGAACTCTTGAGTTTAACCTGAAGAAGATCTCTGCGTGAAAGACGTGGAAAATTCCTGTAGAAGAAACTAAAAGTAATTTGTTTTCCTCTTAACTGACTCCTAGCTGAAGCACCTCTTGGGCAGCCAGTTCCAATATGCAAAGCTATGTCAAAAAAACCCAAATCCTAGGCATGACAATGGGTTTAGAAACCTGCTTGGTGCATGAAGCAGATAACTAGCATTCACTTATAGCATAGAAGGTGACACACTTTGGTGTTTTAGTTGCCTGTGGTATTGCTAAAATCGGTTTTCCCTCTGCAGGGGAAAAAATTAAAGTATTTCTGTGGAAAAGCTTTTTCTCCAAAAGCAAGCAAGCGTTCAGAAATGTAGCCTGGGGGGCAGCATGAGTGCTTCTGACAGTGCTAAGAACAAAGACACTCTGTAAACTAACAAAGCTGGTCACTTGGTATCAGTATTCCTGCCAGAAACCCTTCCGATTTACCTGTAACCAGTAATTACAGTGTGGGTAAGGATGTGTTTATTCTGTTGTGTACCTGACCATACAGACAGGAGCCCAGCTCTGGAAACATCTCACAAGTATATTTATTAGTCAGGATCAATCTGTCTCAAAGCATGACCTATTTCATACCCGAAATGGCATTTCATTAGAGTGCAGCTGCACAAGCCTCTGCTCTCCCTGAAGAGATCCTTGATATGCCAAGGCAGAGTGCAGCACACCCCTTATTTACATACATCACTTCCTGGATTTGTTGAGGTTTGAGCACAGGAGTTCGGGAAAAAAATCTTAGGTTTTGTCCTGCTCATTTGAAAAGCTTCTTTCTTTTCTTTCTCCACTGTTTATTGTTCCCCTCTTCAGTATCATCGGGAGGGTCTGGTATTACAAAGCCATCAGTCATTTTATAATAGACTATTGTGGAATCTGTCTCAACTATGGCCAAGGTAACTGACAGCGGGGTGTCGGGATCCTCTGGTGGCAGAGAGGCTTCTTTCAGTATTTCCCTTAACCTAGAAAAAGACAAAAAATCAGTTAGAAAGGAGTCCACAACCACCTGTGATGGCACAAAGGCAGAAGTGCACAACTGCTATTTTTATTCAGCCTAGTTCTATTCTGCAAACTTGTCTCCACTAAGGAAAGTGCCATATCTGTTCTAATGAAATTCCAAAGTCATATAATCAAGCAACAAAAGAAAATAACAGAGAATCTTATGCATATATACCAGTTACATACAGCTCTGCTGGAAATGGAGTTTTCCTTAGGTGTATTCCTGTGCACGTGCCTCAGTCATCCTTCAACTACCACAATCCTAGCATGGCAATCTCTAATGGCCCTTTTTTCATTAGGCTGAAATAAAAAATCTAATTAAATAACACCTGGTGTTCAATTAGAGAACTAAATAATTAAGACTTGATCCATCTGTAGAGGCAAGTCTTGCAGTCTCTGTGCCACAGTTCTCTGCCAGACTGTGGAAGACCCAGGAGCCCAAGCCAGGTTTCTTTACCTCCCTGTCTAGACTAAGAAGCCACAAGACTAATGTTCTTCAGGACGGTCAGCATAAATAATGTCTTCTTTAAAAATTCAAGACAAAGTTATGCAATTTTTCCTGTTTAGCTTATTTTAAGAGTAACATGCCAGCTACTTTTCGGTTCAGAGCTGAGGACAACACTGATCCCTGGAGTCCTTGGATTCCTGGCATGACTGGGGAACGAGTACTGCAGAAGAGCGGTGCCCAGGGGCAGAACAATAAGAACCCCCACACCAAGATTTCCACAGGGAGCTTTTTCCTTCATCCAGAGGGCTTGTCTGGGATTGCCTGGACAGGTTATGCTCTGGGAACAGATCAGCAATGCACTAGGAAAAACCACCCCTCACTTCACGTGCCTTAGAGATCTGACCCACCAGAAGACATGCGTTCCTGACGCCGGACACTGCAGCTGAAAATAAGGCTCTTTCTAAATGCATCAGCTTTCAAACTTGAATCATCATCTTCCTTCAAAACCTCTTTGATCCCTTAATAAAAGCCAAATGGAAGGCAGCAGAGAATAAGCAGCCGCCTGGAAAGCCTACACTGTTAAGCCCATGACCTTAAATATCCATCTGCGTTCTGAACTGTGCATAATTCAGCCTGGCTAAATCCAGGACGGCCTTGCCTTTTGCTTTCACCACTGGCCCACACATAAAGCAAGGCAGTACAACACAGTCAGGGATTGCACACAACAGAGGCTGTGAAAATGGCTGTGAAAAGCTACACTCTGGCTCTCCTACAACAGCACACTTCATAACAACTGAACAAGTACGGTAAGAGACACTGCACTGGCCACCTGGGCACCCTCTTCTCCTGTCACTTCCAGCCCCTGTTCAGGGGTACACACCAAGAATCCACTTGGCACACACAGAATCATGGAATGATTTGGGTTGGCAGTGACCCCAAAGTTCCAGTGGCACTGCCCTGGGCAGGGACACCTTCCACCAGCCCAGGTTGCTCCAAGCCCTGTCGAGCCTGGCCTTGGACACTTCCAGGGATCCAGGGGCAGCCACAGCTTCTCTGGGCAGCCTGTGCCAGGGCCTGCCCACCCTCACACCTCACCACCAAGTGTCTGGAGGAAGCTCTGAATAAACTGGTGAGGCCACATGACTGGCAGAGACCCACTGAGGAAAGAACTAACCTCGGCTTTTAGGAAGCAGCAGATATTAATCTCTCTCCTTCTCCTGGGAATATGATATAGAATTAACAATAAAAGACCAAATAAAAGGGCACAGCCACCCAGGAAAGATACTTTAGGAGACTAAGAAACCAACCTGGTGTTGAGTGTGGACAGGCCCATATCTGGCAGCAGACTCAGGCAGTGGTCTGTATTTACCTGTCAGCCAGGGCAGAAGTTCCTTCCTATTTTCTTCAGTAGTTATCAACATTTCTCCTCATAGTCTATTAGGGGATGGATGAAACAGTGAGGCCTTAGATCTAGATTTCTGATCATTCATGATTTCTTCTTATGCTGCAAGATAAACTCCTTATACCAAGCACCAACATGTGCACCTTTATTTCCCCCCATTTAGCACTTATGACTTGATCCCAAAAGTGGCCAGGTCCTGACAGCAGATTAACCACATTTCTTTGCATCCCTGACTTACTTTTCAGGAGACCAAGTTCCAGAGTTTATGTAAAGGGTACAAAGCCACGCCACTGCCCCAGGATGACCTGCTAACTGCTGTCCACAGAGCCCAGTGCCTTCCACTGTACATCAGCTTTCCACAACACATCAGCTGCTTTCGCCAGCAGCAATTACAATTGCAAATGCAGTTTTTCTCTTCCCCAAACCAACAGCTCTCATTTGTGCGTACCACAACTAGCCCTAATGCAGTGCAGCATATCTGCAGACTGGTGAGAGGGTATCTTTTAGAAGAATAAGCTTTGGAATTCAGGAAGTCTGTATCAGACTCTGCCATCCCTTCCTGTCCTCCCCCGAAGGCATCACCATCGGCCTCTGTGTCCAGCGTGTTCACAACGTTTCTCTGCACCAGCAGACGTTTCAAAGGGGTCAGAGAACATCTGGGTTCTGACTTCACTGCACTTGCTACCTGCCATAAACAGGAAGATGAAATATTGCAGGAATGGTATAGCACTTTGATGTATCTAACGCTGTTTATGGGGGAAAAAAAAAGGCAAGAAGTGTTGTTTGCTTCCTGAAATTCAAAGAATGCAAATCTGACCTCCTAAACAAAGCAAGCAGCCTTTAATTCAAGAGATACAGCTCTCAAGGCTGCCCATCTCACAGGACATCTGTGTTCAGTGACTGAAATGAAGCCCTAGACACCCCCCAACAGAGCTGGCTGATTTCAGTTACAAGTTCATGGTTATAGAAAGCTCTTTAATGACCAGGACACTTGCTACACCATACAGATGATGTCAGTTATAAAAGGTGGAGTTGGCTTTAATAAAAGCGGATTTAATGTTTCTGAAAATGTCAAACATAAGAAGCCTCTGGAACAGAGGAAACCAACACATCCAGTAGAATGCACCGTGTCACTCTGTCACCTCCTGAAGGACAACACTCCATCCCCTGAGCACACGTTCACCCACAGGCTCAGCCTGGCTGGGAACATCAGGGACAGTCAACCCTATCCATGCCAACTTCTCAGGATTTATGACAATAACTACTTGGTTAAAAAAAAAAAAAAAAGAGCATCTAGAGCCCCAGGAGAGCACACAGAACAATCAATCCTCAGTGTTCCTGCAATGCACAGCACAGGGAGAAGTCTGAGCTAAAATACCCTGCCAACCGCTCCTTTCCCTTCTCCCTCCCTCCCCAGGAAGAAAAGCCAAGTAAAGTGAGCAAGTTCAGAAGTTCCAGAAGTTACAGGTTTCCCACACAAAAAGGTATGTCCTGAACAAAGGCACTGTGAAAGGAAAATAACATATATAAGCTAGAGGAATACAGGCACCACAAGAATCACTGGAAAAGTCTTATTTAAGTCCCATAAGTAGAATAAGACTAAGTATTTTTTAATAAGTATTCACATCTGTTACAGATCATGCAGTCCAAGGCTTCCAGCATAGCCTGAAAACCCATTTCTGAAGGCTGATGGTGCCTGCTTGTTCACTACAGTCCAGGATCTGCTCCCAAAAAGCCAAATGCAAGCAGGACAAAGCCCTGGCTTTTCACCCAAGACTCACATTCACCACACACTGTAGGAGCTGCAAAGGAGTTCACCTCACATTGTTATTCAAAGTAAAGAGTTGGCATTTCTAAGGCACTTTGCATGATAAAAAAGGCTTAGGAAAGGTTTTCTGGAAAACTACAAACTCCTGTCACTACAGGTTGCTTTTTTTCTCCCGAAGGATGCTTACCTGGTCTTCTATGACTGTTGTAATTCATAGCTTAAAACCAAACCAAAATCCAACAACAAAACAAAGCAATCCATACCAATCCACCCAAAGAGATGAGGGGAATTCTCCATCTTTCCCCCATCTTAATTTGGTATTAAAGTAGGCCTTCAACACCCACCAGAAATCTGTGCTGTCTCTCCCGGTGATGTGCTCCTAACAAAACAACACTGCCCTTTTCTCCCCAGAGAAAGAACCAGGTGTACAGCTGGGGACCCTGAGGCAGCTGTAGCTTGGGGTTTCAAATGACTGTCCAAAAACTAAGAACTAGGAATCATAAAGGAAAGACAGCGCAAGCAGAAAGTTTTGTGATGAACAAAAGAGCATTTCATTGCCACATCCCATGCAAGTGCCTCTGCGCAGCAGCGTAACACTGAAAGCTCAGAGCAGTTTTATGGAGGTTGCATAGTGCTCCATTGAGCTGAAATGGAACTACTGCCTTCCATCCCATAAAAGCCAAAGGCTTTCAATCTGCCCTTTATACTTGGATGAATAATTCATTGCAGGCTTGGCCAGCCCCAACAGCTCCCTCCCCTCCACCCAAGGCAGAGTCAACACAAGTTGGTCTCTGTGCCACTAGCAGAGATCATTACTCCGTGCACTGGAGCGTGCCATTGTACCACACTGGGTCAGCACCAAGCAGGGGGAACCTCCCAGGAAGCACAATTCCTTGAATTTAGCCAGCACAGCTCCCCATCAGCCCCAGACCCAGCTGCAGGGCAGGCAGCGAGACTAACCCAGTGCCTCGAAAGATGGGGGAAGGAGCACATGGTGGTGGGAGGACACCGCTGCTGTTCCTTGAGGGTTGTTTCCACATTACAGGAACGGGGAATGCTAGAAGAAGCTCAGCTTTTTGTAGCAGAAAAAAAAAACAACCCTAAAAGCAAAGAAAACACCACGTGTCACACTGATCAGCAAAACGAGCTGAAACCCTACGGAATATAAAGACTTTTTTCCCATGGAAGTTGTGGGCAAACCACGCAAAAGAGAGGAATTAGAATTCAGCAAAGTCCTACAAGACACACCAATTACAGCACATTCTTTCATAACACTGTATAACCAACTCTGCTCTAGGAGGCACATCAACCCCATTTAAAATATTAATAAAGAGTCTGCATTTAGGAGCCTTTAATTACACTTTCAATGTGTGATTTACTGTATCAGTAAACTCAAATGATGCTTATAGCAGGAGAGTTACTGACAAAACCATCAAGGGGATGCAAGATGAGAAGCACATCACATTTCCAGTGCATTTAAAATAACAGGACTTTTTCAAATTAGATATTTATTTCACAGTCTACAGATTTTGAATAGAGTAAATCACTTCCAGTCCTCAGATTTCCTTCTCAGGATGCTGATCAGCTTTAAAATTAAACATTTAAATTAAATTAGCATTTTAACAACAGAAGTCTTTCCTTCTTAGCCTAAACCAAATTCTGTAGGTCTCCATGACCTCAGGCAACCAACTACATCCTTCATTTCCAACACTTGCACACAGAAAACAAACAGGGCAGGGATGTATCATTTAATCAGACAGTTTATCAGTAACATTTTTCTTAGACAGTGTTATTTGTCTAGGACAGACAGTGCCTAATTCTATTAGATCTGGAATCTGAACTCCCTGGTCCTTGAAGGAACAGAGTTTTCAAGGCTATCTGAAAAATCCAGCTGTCAACACTGAGCTCTCCTACCTTGGCCACAATTCTGGAATGCACTGACAATTGGGTACTTGGTGTGCACTAAGGTGTCCTACTGAGCGGCAAACACATCCCAGGCAATGGGCCTACAAATTCCTCCTGCAAGCCTCAATCCGTGCTGAATTCAGAGCTGTACAAACATGGGCTCTCCAAACCTCAGCCAGCTGTGCGTGGTTGAGACAGTGGGCCAAGACAGACAGAAGCTGCACCGCGTTCCCCAGGTCTCTGCTCACAGAAGGTTCAGCAACCTTCACTTTAAGAGCAGGCACGCACAGCACGAAGCAGGCTGTGAGAGACCATTTACATTGGTGGTCTCTTTGCTTCAGGGCCCATAATTTTGTGATTCAGCAAGTTCCTGTGCAGCCCTACGATGTCGGGGCAGGATGATCAGCCTCCATCGAGCTCTTTTAGAAGCGGACAGTGAGCTTCGTAAGCAGAACAGCTTTTGCCTTCAGCAGCTGACTGTCATGCACAAACTGGACACTACGAAATCTCATCACAGGCTAAAAAACATTGAGCACTGAGGTTACTTTTCTTGTAGGGCACTCATATTGGTGATTTGCTTAGGTGTCTTGCTGGTAATTTCCACAGCAACTTTACTGTGGCCTTTTAAGGCCGCACTTCTCAGTGGCAGCCAAGCAGGAATCTTCATGAGACACCTGGGAAGGCAGAGCTTGGCTGACGTGGCTGTGAAGAGGAAAACCAGCCTTTATGTCTCTGGAAGACCAAGCCCACGAGAGTGATTGACCCATATTTGCAAATGTGAGATTGTTTCAGCACATATATAGCACTAAAATCCATCAATGCCTAGTGAATTATTTTCTTCCCCCTAACCAATAAGCTCTTAGAAAAATACAGAGCAGAATGAAGATGGAAGTCTGATTGCAAGGGACTGATTTGTCACATCCAAGCCTTCCCAGGCCTTACTGTTAAGCAAGGAAATGCTGCTCATCAATGCTGCCGTTTCCTGGCTGCTTTTGCAGTTAGCACAGTTCCAGGCCCAGAAATGGGGACAGAACGTTTTCACCTTCCCAAGTGCCTCCAAGGGCTTCTTTTCAACACTGGGGTGCATTCACTTGTACTCATACCTCCTCCTCTACTTCTAGCAGGTAACACCAGAACCCAAGGCACTGCCTGGAACGAAATGCAGATGCACATTCCACAACACAAACACAAGTGCACGCAATCTTCCGGTCTGACAACATCCATGGATGTTGAACACATACAGGCTGTTATGGACTCATCTGGCATTACAGCCTGGGATTCAGCTCCTTTTAGTGACAACATGCCCTATGTAGTTGCTCTGTAGCAAAACCCAGTCACAAACTGTACTTTTAATCAATGTGATGCATTCACTCTTTGCCTCCCTAACACACATCCTCCCAGTAAAGGATTCCAGACACTCTGGTGCCAGAGGCAGAGCAAACAGTATCACCACAGAACAAACAAGGTCAGAGGCTCCCAGTGAAAAGCTCCAATGAAACAGCGAAAGATAGGACATACATGCAGTGGAATATCTGCCATTAAAAGTCAATCAGAACATACTTCTGGCCTTGACCCAATGCCAGGAATCGAAGTTTCCAGCCTAGGGGGAAACGTACTACGTTAAACAAGCACGACGACTCAGCACGTAGGTGAAATTCCTCAAAGATCCCACATCCCAATTTGCTGCCTTCTTTTCCCACCTAAAATGTCGTTTGGGATGAGAACTGCAGCGCATCCTTTTCACACACATAGTGTGATCTGCTTCTGGATGACACCCAGCATTTCATCCTGCACGACCTCTCAGCAGCTTTCCTCTGGTGTGGAGGTCACACCGTATTTCTCTTGCAAGACCAAGCTCACAAAAGTGATGGAACAATACTTGCAAATATAAGATTTTTTCGGGACGTAAACAGTACTAAAACCCGTCAGTATCTAGTAAATCATTTTCTTCCCCCTCACCCAACGCATAGCGACATGAATATAGAAGTCTGTTGGCAAGACAGCAATCTGTCACTCTTAAAACCCAAAATTAAAAAAACAAAAACGTCATTCCCAGATGTCCTGTACATCTACTAAGTGTAATTAATTAGCTACCTACTACTGTGTCAGGCTGCTGCCCACAGAGCAAGAGGAAACAGCAAAAACCAACAAGATCTGTAAAACCAGCCCTGAGCCGCCTCCTGCCGAGAGCAGGAATAGAAGAAACTGAAAAATGGTACAACCATACGATGCTGCTGAAATAGTCCAGGTCTTCAGAGACATCACAGGCAAGACTGGCAAATACCAACGAGAGAAAGAAGCCTTTATTGGGGTGTAAATCCCATTAAGTGTCTGAGCTGCTCTAAGGGCCAGTTAAAATATGCTGTAAAATTACTGAAGTGGAAGCTCTCTAGGCTGCAAATATCTGCAAATATTAATAACACAAATTCATAGCTGTCTTGTCTTCTGCCTGAGAATTGCTCTGCCATGTGTAAGGAAAGTAAGTCAAAATCACAGGCACATTAAACTCTAGATAAGTAAGAGGAATTTCCTGTTGAAAATACCCGAAGTATAGTTTCAAAACGAAAGCAAACCAAACCACATAAGGCTTATCCACAGACTTGACAATAAAAAGAAGGCTTATTCTTAGACAGGTCCAAGTGGATTTCTTCCCTCTTAAGTACTTTTAAGTCCAGCAACTCGAAAAGCATCACCAGATTTCCCAGACTACAAAATCAGCACAAGAATGTCCAAAACATAAGATGTGAAGGTCTTTTACTCTAACCTTGTCTCTCAAACACATACTTTGCTATCCATGGCTATCTCCTAGAGCACATGCAGCTCTAAACAATGAGAAGTGTTTATCAGCAGGCGTCAGTTGCTGCGGGAAGCTGACATCAAGTACCACTTCCAGAGAGGGAGAGGCAGAAACTGATGCAAAGTTGAGATTTCTTCAGTGTTCCAAACTGCCTGTGTGTTTGCAGCACCCAAAGGAACTCTGCTCACAGGCTGAGATGTTGCTTTCTTACGACACTCCTTCGTTTCTCCCCTCCCTGCCACTCCTGACAAACCCATCAGCAGCCTGTAAAATACACCCGTGCTTCATTTTATGTCACTGGTAACACGAGACAAGCACTGACCACATCCTCACCTCTCGTGGCTTATCAGGATGTGGGCAGGCACCGGCACCATCACCTGGAGACCCTCCTGCTCTCTTGCACGCGCATGTAAACACACCAGTTGCAGTTCTGCTACTCCAACGGGCTTGACCTCGTGCCAGTTTCTCCCTAGAAAGGTTTATCAGTGATGAGAAGGACCGGAACACAAAACACAACTTTTCATCATTCAAATACAATATTTAAGTTAACACCTAAGGTTCTGTTTTCCCCTTCATAGGAGAACCCTCCCATTCACCTGCCATTCATCCCCTTTTGAGACAATCCTGTTAGAGAAACCCAAGGAGCAGTACCAGCCTGCTGACTCCAGAGCTCCACCGACGGATGATGAACGGGGTCTGACAAAGTTTTTCTTCCAAAAAGGCAAAAAGAAGATAAAACCCCACGGCTTTAGTCATCTGCAGCACTGCAGTCCAAATCTGGACTTTATCAGTATCCTGAACTGTGAAAGAGCAGGTGCTGAGAACATGATTCATGATAAAGCCCAGCCCTCCCCTTCTGCTTCAAGGGATAAAGCTTTAGTTTTTGCTGCAGAACTACAGAAACCTTCTCTTAAAGCCTATTAAGGCATTTTCTTCAGAGCTGTAACAACAACAGACACAGCACTTTCTGGCCTGTAAAATCCCTCCCTTCCCTGACCTTGAGAACCACCGGGCTCCAAGCAAAACTGAAATATTTTTATTAGGCTGGCTGGCTGCCCACTCACAGTCCCTTTTCAACAAAGCCAACTTGGAAGGATCCAGGCAGAAGTTTATATATCACATAACTCTGTTCCACTCTTAGCAGAAGAGCACACTGGATTTCACAGAATCATTTAGGCTGGAAAAGCCCTTCAAGGTAAAGTCCAGCCATCGACCTGACAGTGCCAGGTCCCCAACTAAGCTGCATCCCTAAGCACGACATCTACCATTTGTTATAAATTACTATGTTATTATATAACATTACCACAGTTGTTATAAGTTACTGCCACCACACTTGTAAATACTCTCCTTTCCTAGAGGAATCCTTGCCCTTTCCAGAAAACAGGCCAGCACACACATCAGCCACTTGCTAAATGGTACCCTCAGTGAAACACTGTGATTTAGTAACTTCACATTAATCCACAAATGAGGACTCTATGCATAAATACTGACCATGTAGCTTTACCTTTCTATGTTCCTTTTCCTTCCCCTACTCCTCTTTTACTTTTTTTTGGCCATGCTGCCTGTCTCTGCCCTGGAACCCCTGCACCTCTAAGTGCCGGATCAGACCTTTGTAAAGGCTCCAGGTAGGCACAGGATAAAAACCTTCAGCCACAGAAGTTTCAGAAACAGCACCAAGGCCTTCCTAGGAAAGGTCCTGCCAGTGCACAAACAATTAATTTAACAGCTCCTGAAGGCAAAGGCATTTGTTGAGGTGTCCACCCAGTCAATTCCCTGATTTACCTTCCAAGAGGTCCAGGTACACCAGAAATGCAGCGTAGACTTGACTACTGTCAGATACATCAAGCGACATCATTTCTGTGAACTGAGACCCAAAAAGCGATGTTGGTGAAGGAAAACACAAACTGTATTAGGAATGCACAGACCAAACCCAGAATCTGTACAGCCCTCAGAGCCACTGAAGCCTGAAACCACTTTTAAGGCAATCAAAAAGCAGGACTTGCTTCCTGACAGTATCTTAAAAGCTCCTTTTTCCACGTTCCCCTTGCACTTAAAAAAGCAAGCAAAATAAACAAATAAATGACGGATCACGTCTATTCCTGGAACAGCTCTAGCTTTGTGCAATTTTACCTATTTTTGGGTAAATCATTTTACCAATTTTTGCTACAGCACATCAGCATACGGAGATGGCCAAAATTAAAGCCCTCGGTGTTTTCGGTGCGCTAAAAATTAAGGCGGCGTTAAAGCTCAAGGCATTTACGTTTCCCGGCCGCGGTTCCGTGACTTACAACCCCCTCCCCTTTCTGACAGGGAGCATTCCCCGACCACCCCACGCAGGCCGGGGACCCCCTTTACTGACATCTCCACCCGCAGCACGCCTCCTTTGGCTGGGGGGAAGCCGAGCTGTCCCTCAGAGCCACGAGGGAGGCATCCTGCGGGGATCCGGGAGGCAAAGCGGGATCCCCGAGTGACCGAGCGCCCCCCCCCCCCCGCCCCGGCCTACCGTGGGGTGAGCCGTCATCCAGTTGCCTCCAGCCGCCCCCGCCCAGCCGCCCTGGGCCCGTCCGCCCGCGGAGGTGCCCTGGGCCGGGTCGGTGCCCCCCTGGGCCGGGTCGGTGCCCTCCTGGGCCGGGTCGGTGCCCTCCTCGCCC
>JAWMRA010000005.1:24286536-24309644 GCA_035584735.1 Pseudotriccus pelzelni | reverse complement strand
CTGGATCCCTGGAAGTGTCCAAGGCCAGGTTGGACGGGGCTTGGAGCAACCTGGGCTGGTGGGAGGTGTCCCTGCCCGTGGCAGGGGTGGAATAAGATGAGTTTTAAGGTCCCTTCCCACCCAAACCATTGCAGGATTCCATGACTGAATGATTCCATGGTAAACTGACCTGAACTGTGCATCCAGGTGCTGCTGGGCCGTGTCCCATGGCCAGAGGTCCCAGCCTGCTGCCAAGGGGATTTTATTTCACTGCTCACTGAGCCAGGAGCACAGATTATTATCCCAAGTTGCCTGGTTATTTTTGCAAATCCCATTCTTAGGACTACATTCCAGGCAGAAATCCTACAAGAGGCTCCAGGAGCTGAGCTGGGGGGGCTCAGGACTGGGAGCAGAGCAGCAGCCAGGGCAGGATGAAACCAGGGGAATTCAGCAGCGAGGGGGAACCTCAGACTCCCGAATTTTACAAAACAACTCTCTTGACCCTGTCAAGCCTCAAGAATTCTGAAAGGCTCAAAGGAGTCCCTAGTAAAGCAGTACTGAGGGTGGAAAGTGTTTGTGTGGTTTCCTCTCTCTCTCTGCTCTCGAGGTTCGCTGTGAGCTCTGCTGGGGAAGGACGGCCCGTGTTGAGCGAAATCAGCTTCAGCTCACACATATTCCCAAATTACCTCAGTGTGGCCATGCAGGATGGGCCCACAGGAAGTTCCTGGCTGGGGTGGGTGGCAGGGACAGGTTTCGGGCTGGGAGGAGTGACCCCTCTCTGTCTCAGGGGTTTTAGGAGCTCTTGCTGCTGCTTTCTGTGCTGCGACCTTGATTTCTCCCTCAGCTCCCCCCCGGAGGTTTGTGGTGGTTTCAGTTGACTCGTGGTGAACTGCGGGGTGCTTCAACATCCGTGGCAAACAGGATGTTGCAAACTTGGAGATGGCAATGAAACACCAGCAACCACAGCCAGCTCCGAAGGAAGGTGAATTTGGCACGTTCCACGTGGAACTGCTTGGAAAAACCCCCGGACACACCTACCCTGGAACCACTGCTGGGTGGAGGGGGATGTTCCTGTCCCAAATTCCAGGGGGGAACCTTGATTTGAGGCACACCCTCAACCCCTGTGGGTTTTGCAGGGTTCCCAGCCCATGGCTGGAGTGACAACCAGATGGAGAAGGCTCTGCCCCAAGGAGCTGCAGAGGGACTGGACGCGGTCGGTGCCGACAGCTCTTCTGCCCCGAGTTGGACTGGAATTCCCAATATTCTGATGGAAGGGCTGAGAGAAGCAGAGAGGCTGGTGGGGTGTAGGTCAGCCTAGGGGTGGCACAGCGTGATTCCAGGATGGATGTCTCCTGCTGCATCCCCAGAGGTTATAAACAGGGGGAAATGCCCCCGTGGCAGTAACGCAGTGTTGGGTGCTCAGAGCGGGCACCAGGGCTCCCTGGGTTTGTGATGGATAAACTCAGCTTCAAACAAGGGTCTGAAGGAACCTGCTGGCACCAAGGCTGGGTTCTGCTGCCTTTTGGCTGATATTTATCTCTTCCTTACCCACGTAAGGGCTGGGTGGCTGCAGAAGCCTCTCCTCCAGCAGCGCTTCCCTGCACACCAACAGAGCTGTGCAGTAAATCCTTCTCTTGCTGCCTTAGAATTTGCTGCCTGGGAATTTCCCTGGGTGTTATTTCTTCCTTGCATGATGAAGAAATATTGATTAATTGTTCCGTGCTCACCAACTCACCGCTGTGCAGGATTTTAATGGCCTGTGTCATGTCCCCTTTCCAAGCCAGAGCATCCAGCTCTTCCAACCATGACTTTTCCAGGATGCTGTACAGGGGCTTTTCCAGCTTGGAGTCAGGTCCTTAGAGGTATTTCCCTGCTCCTCAGGATCCACTTCACTTCCTGTTTTTTGAATGGATGGTAGTACCCAAAGGGGTCTTCCTTTGTATTCCAACCAGCGAATCATTGCCCACTTTTTCCAGGGGTGTTGTCCATCCTTCTGCTCCAGATTTATCCATGGGATTGCTAAAGGTTGTAATTTCCCCAATGGAAATCTCCTTTCCTTTCCAACACCTTGTCCAGGATATTTGTTTTTATTCAATTGACTCGTGAGTTTCTTCTGCAGTCGCAGCCTCTCATCCCACTTGTCCGCAGGGTCACAGATCCTGAGGTTTCTCGTGGTGTTTCTGCTCTTTTGTATTCGGGAAGGGTGGAAACAGTCCTTATGTCCTGCTCTGTCAGGAGCTGGTGTGTCACCTCTTCATCTATCCTGATGGCAGGAAGGGAAAGATTCCCTTGGCTTCCTGGGGTTGTGGAATCTACGGGATCAGAGGATGCTGCAGGGATGGTCGCTCCACAGAGCGGTGGGAATTTCCACAAGCCCGGAGGATTTCAGCACAAACCAAGGGAACCACCGGGATCTGGACCAGGGATCTGAGCTGCTCTTGCCGTGCCCAAGTCACCAGGCAGGTGGGTGATGCCACAGCTCCCTGGAGTGTCAGCAGCGACAGCCCCAGTGGGCGCTGCTTGTCTGGGGAAACGTGAGCTGGAAGCAGAGGGTGGGGAGGGGGAGAAGGGGAAGCTGTGGCTAAAAATAGCTCTTTTTGAAAGAAAGGGATGAAAACCTCTTTGAAGAGATGAGGGGAGAGGGGGAGTGTTTCCCTGGAAACAGGGAAGTCTGTCTCTTCCTAAAAGAGGGGGTGGGAAATGGAGAAATAGTAAATACAGGAATGACGGGGAAGAGGAGTCTGTGGCATTCCCCAGGGATCAGGGAGAGGGGATGTGGGGTCTGAGCTCACCTGGGGACCCAGGGGAAGCAGGTGAGGCTCTGGCAACACCTGCCTTGAGAACAGCGAGCCCAGAGCTGGGGACACGCAGGGCCAGGTCAGTGTCCCCATGATGGGGCATCTGCAGCCACCCCTGATGGCTCCGCAGAGGTGATAAAATAATGAATATCCTCCAAATGCTTTGAAAAAGTACACAAAATCTTGGATTTTCTTTTTTTTCTTCTGGGAATTTTCCACCGTGGCATGGACCTTCCAGGGGGGATGCCAGCAGGGAGCGGAACTGTGCTGGGCAGCAAAGACACAGGGTGGGGTTTGGCTGCCTGGTGGTGGCAGCCAGGGGCTTATGGCAAGATTCGGGGCCAGGTGGAGCAGGCATGGAATTTGGGACGGCTCCCAGTCTGGCATGATCCACAATTTGGCCCTGATGTGACCCTGGTTTGGCACAGCTCAGAATCTGGCACAGACACAGGATTGGCCTGACCTAGGATTGAAAATAAAGAGAGGGTCAATTCAGATTTGATATAAGGCAGAAATTCTTCCCTGGGAGGGTGGGGAGGCCCTGGCACAGGTTGCCCAGAGCAGCTGTGGCTGCCCCATCCCTGGAAGTGCCCGAGGCCAGGTAGGAGCAACTTGGGCTAGTGGAAGGTGTCCCTGCCCATAGCAGGGGGATAGAACTGGATGAGCTTTAAGGTCCCTTCCAACCCAAACCATTCTATGACTGCAGGGTATTAATTTTTCATCCGTGGTCCAGGTGGGACAACGGCACTGTGTGCGTCCCTCCTGCAGCACGGGATGGGCGTGGGGGGCGCAGCTGCTTCACACCGGCATCCCGGGGATGTTTGACAAAACCTTTTTGATGTAAAAGCACAACCAACCTTCCTTCCCTACCTGGGTGGGAACGATGAGGGTTAGGTCTTCACGTAAGCAGCGAACTAAGGGATGCCTTGGCGTTAGCACCCTCCCGGGGAGAGAGCTGCCGAACGCCTCTTTTAAACCCAAAGCTCGGGTGAGAAACGCGAGGGCTGCGGCTCTGCCCGGGACCAAAGGTGGGTGGGTGCTGACCGCACCTTCCCAGCGGCCGCGGCGATCCCACCTGTGCTCCCACCTGGCTGGGGGCGCGGCCCGCGGGGCCGGGGCGGGGCCGGGGGAGGTGCGGCGAGCGGGGCTGGGGCCGGCCGGGCGGGCAGGCGGCGCTGCTCCGCTCCTCCTTCTCCTCCTCAACCTCCTCCCTCTCCCTCCTCCTCCCTTGTCCCGTCTCCCTCCTCCTCCTCCTCCTCCTCCCGTTCCCCCCCGCGGCGCGGCCGCCCCGCACAGCCGGCGCGGCTCCCGCGGCCGCCCCGCGCCCATCATGGCTGCGATAACCGGGTGCCCCCCGCTCCTCCTCCTCTTCCTCCTCCTCCCGCCGCTGCTGGGCGGCTGCGGGGCCAGCCCGTCCCCCCCGGAGCCGCCGGAGCCGCCGAGCCCCGAGCCCCCGGCGCTGCCCGAGTCGGCTCTGCAGCAGCCCACGGTGCTGCTCGCCATCCTCGCCCGCAACGCCGCGCACACGCTGCCGCACGTCCTGGGCTGCATCGAGAGGCTCAGCTACCCCAAGAGCCGCATCGCGCTCTGGTAAGGGCCGGAGGGAGGGCGAGGTGCGGGGCCCTCCCGGGGGTCCCACCCCGGCGGGGAGCGCAGGTAGCGGGGCCGGGGCAGCCGCAGGTCCCACCGCGGGAGCCGGGCTTTGGCACCCGGGGAAGGGCTCGCCCGCCCGTCCCGGGGTCCGCCGCCTCCCCCGGGAGCCGGGAGGGCTTTGCCGTGAGTCCGGAGGGAGATGAGTTGTCCCAGCAAAGCTGGCCTGGAGCCTGGGAACGTTCAGCGCCTGAACGTGTGTCCAAATCCACAGACAGGGAGAACTCCGGCTGGGAGCGTGGGGCTGGCTCCAGGCTGGTAAATCCCGGGCTTTGTGGGGAGCTGGGTGGGTTGTGCCAGGGCTGGAGAGCGGGCGGGCTGGGTAGGTGCCGGTGGGCATTGAAAGGAGCATTGTTGCCAGGCTGTAGGCTGGAAGATGGATTCAAAGATGTATTCAGAAATCGCAGCATGGGGGCAGCTGTGGCGGTCAAATGGGGGTCGGGATGGAGGAATTAGAGCAATCTGGGAACTGGTCAGTCTACCTTTGCAAGGGGACAAAGAAAAAAATAATCTTTGAACCTGAGATAAAAGTATTGGGAAGAGCAGGAGTTGCTTGCAAGGCCCCAGAACAGATTTGCTTTTGAAGTGTGGGAATGGTGTAAAATAAGAAATAGTGCCATAGGGCCTGATCCAAAGTTCACTGAAGTCTGGGAGGAGGCTCCGGTTAACTTAAAAAGTCAGTAAAGTTTAGTTTTACTTTGTATAAAGGGGTGTGGGGAGGACCTTTCCCCCGCTCACGTCACTGAAGTGTCATTAAACAGATCCTTCTGTGTGTGCTTCAGGAACGTGGCTGGGATTGTTTTCAGGTACAAGGCTCTGCAGAGCATCAGTGCCTGGTATAATCAGTGCAGGGCTCTCTTTTACCTTTTTCTTTATCCTTTTGGATGGGAGATGCACACAGAAAATTGTGCTCTCAGCCCAGATTTGGGGTGCCACACTTGTGAATTACAAGTAGAATTACTATGGAATTATGAGCTGGTGTGGGGCAGTGAGTAAATCCACGCTCAGATGAGTGTAGATCCATGACTCTGCATTTATTTGTGTATTTGCCAGTTTCGTTTTCATTGTAGCAGACGTGTATAAGAGCAAATATTATCAGACCCCATATGGCCTGTGATTCAGCTAAGCTCAGTGTTTATAAAACCTTGTGGGAGTTGTATGTGCATTCCTGATCACCAAAACAGAGAGTGGATCCTGACGTGCCTTTCTCACTGTACAAGTGTAAAATAAGTTTGGAGCTTTTTCTTTTTTAAAAAAGTTCCGCAGATAATTGGCTGGCTCTACAACTTTTTTTGTAAATGACTTGCATTATCCTCGCAACACGTAAGGACTCTGCAGTGTTGTGTAAAAGCATTCACGGGGACTTATTTTAAGGTAACTTAAAATATGCTGAGATTCTTATAAGAACATCACTCTCTTTTTAAGGGGATTGAACACAGAAACCAGGCATAATTAAACTGGAAAATCTGCTCTTGAAAACGTCAAGCTTTTTAAAATGAGAATGACTGAAATGTCACAGTCACTGGGAGGAAAGGTCTGAGGATGCTCTGAGTTGCCACAGAGAGTGACAGGTACCTATAGGGTGACAGTAATTCCTTGGAGAGGTTTAGTCCAGTTCACTTCAACTCCCCCGTAAGACTTTTCAGAGCTGGAGGTGTTCAGGACACAAAGTACCCACCCAGAGGAAGCTCACATACGGCATCTATCAGGTCTCCTGAGAACAAACAAAACCATACAGTCCATTTCTGGAAGCATCTTATCTTTCAGGCAGAGTCCTTCCAATGGATGAATTCCAGGATTTACCTGTGTCCCTGTGTTACTGGGATAGCTTGGTGAGTAAGGGCAGGGAAGTGGTGTTTGGCAAGGACCTCAGATTCCTCCATTGCCACTTATATTCTACTTCAAAATTGCCTTAAGTCAGCATTTTAAAATGCCCCAATGTAGGTCTTGAGAATGAAAATTAAAAGCATATATCATCTCTCAAGCTCCCATATGCTCGCTTTGCATAGCTCGAGGGCTGAAATTCAACAGTGGATTCCTCAGATGGATTTCTAGGGGCAAGTTTTATGAGTGACAGTGAAGATGGGTTAAGAGATAATGAGTTTGAAGCAGGCATTGAATTTCCTTTGTGCAGTCTGTATCAATTAATCTCAACCTTTGTTATCCTGATACTGAGCAAAACATGTGCGCTGGGCAGCCTTGTGCTCCCTTCTTCCCTTTGGTCTTAATTATGACTTAATTCTGAAGACAGTTGCTGTCGTGGTGAGCAACCTCGGAAGGACTTGCTGGCTACTAATGAGTTGAGCAGGACATTTGGCCTGGGGCCAGCTGGCACAGAGTGACCCCTGGCCTTTCAGTTAAACCCTTCCTTCCTTTCTTACTTCCCTCTACAGGAATCGGGAAGTTGCATCTGAACTGCCTCCTAGGCTGGTCCCTGGCCTGTCTTAACCCCAGCTGCCCTTGCCTTGGAGGATTGTAGGTCATCCCAGACCCAAGACAATCTAATTTGTATTCAGGGAGGGTTCTTCTAATGGGCTCCTTGTGGGACTTGGCATGATCAGCAGGGTGGGCTGAGCCCAGCCCAGCCAAGCTGGGAAACGGGCATGTAGGGGAGGCGTATGGCATTGTTTGTGCTGGGGTTGGAGAGCTGTTAAGGGAGGGAAAATGATCTTTATCTTAGACAAAAATGACCCAGAAGTTACACAGTCAGCATGTCCCGACCCTCTTTTGGGTCAGTTGAGGTTGGTTGTTGGTTATTTTTTTTTTTGTTCTGTGCTTATCAGTGCTGGGTGTGTTTGAGATCAGTTTGATTATAGGTGTAGAGTTGGACAGGTTCATCTCGGCTGTAGTGGAAACCTAAAAGTCTGTTTATTCAGGAGTTTATTACATTGCTTTACACTTTTCCTTAGTCTTGGATTAAGTGATGGTATAGCAAAGAAAGTTGTCTGTAATTTCATCTTGAAATACCTGCTACTTCATCACTGTGGGGCCTCTGTTCTCTCATCTTTTACTAACCTGAGGATTGAATGCCTGAATAAATGAGTTGGTGCTTGAGAAGTAATTAGGTTCTTTTGTGCTTGAAAATCTGTGCTTGCTTTGGGGATCACAGTGTGCTTAGATTTCAGAAATGATAATGTGAAGGACAGTGAGATGGGTGGAAAGCTGGAATAAATCCCAGCTGAGAGATCAGTGGATATACTGTAACACAGCTCTGGGGAGTGAATGGTTTCAGCTTAAAAGAGCTGGTCCTAGCTGAAAATAGAAGCTGACGAGATCAGTATAATAATTATACTTCATAGTTTATATATTATTAGTCTAGAACTAGCTGATGATACTCTGAGCATTTTCTTATTCTTCAACCGTTTATTTTTCAAATGTGAAAAATTCCACATAGAGGACAAACTTCAATGAGATGCAGGGATCATTTAAATCTTCAATGGCTTTTTCTGCTCACAGGGATGCGTTGGCTTTCAAGTGCCCTGTGTTTTCTGTCCTTGTTTCCATTTCAGCAGCGAGGTCACTTTAATCTTCGTGGTCACTATTAATCACTTAGGAATGCTGAAGTTCCAGTCTGCTGGCTCTGCCTCTCCTGCTTCTGTCCACTGGTGTTTTGCATCTATTTCAAATGTGCTCACCTGTGCTGTATGGAAATACAGGTTTTAGAAATTCAGTGAACTTTTCATTTGGCTTCTTGTTTAAATCTGTGGGATTTAGTTTCTCTTTAGTATTTGTGGGTATTTTAAATGTATTTATTACGTAGTTTTAATAACAGTCATAGACTAAGTCGTGCTAAGAGAGGTTAGACCTGTACGGCCTTGGAGTTACGATTAAAGTGATGTTCCTGTTGTCCAAGATGCCGCAGAGAGTCTTTCTACCAGAGAACTTGCATTTAGATGACTACATCAAAAGAAAGAATGGGAGTAAATACTTTCTACTCGGGGAAGAAAGGTTAAGTAACCTGTGCAAAATTCTCGAGTTTATCAAGACCAGGGATAGTGTTCGTAACTAATATTGCTTGCTGCTTCTTACTTGTTGAGGTCACTTTTACACTCGAGTGCAGTAAATATGTGTAAGAAATTGAAAACCAGAGAATGCTAAAGAACTGTTCCCATCCCAACATCCACAATCACTGGGGTTTTTTTGTCCTTTTGGTCTCTCTCCCTCATCTAACTCTTGGCGAACTGAAGCAAGTGACTTCATGAAATTGTTCGGTAGAAACATTTGAAGGGAAACCAAAAATTACTGCCATGCCTTGCTGAGGTCTGCATGGCAAGTCATAACCTACACTTCAGCTAAAAACTTTGCAGTTCTGCAGAGAAATGTTAAAAGAGGCATCAGCTTTGTGATGGCAGCTGCTGGGTAGCAGGAGTTTCTTTGGTTTTTCTTACCGTGCTCACAAATTCACAGATTCTGATGCCTTTTTGATGCCATTAAAGAGCGTCTTGTCCCACACTTCGTATTAGGGTCTACCAGACATCAAGGTGAATATTGGGATATTTCATGAAATTAATAAATACCCCCTCAGAGGTGCAGGGGTTATGCTGTAAAACTGATGTCTTGAAATGTGTAGGAGTTCTGCGAGATTATTGACTTTAATGCATTGTGTGTGTTGGATT
The DNA here is from genome assembly GCA_035584735.1 of Pseudotriccus pelzelni. Classification (NCBI taxonomy): domain Eukaryota; kingdom Metazoa; phylum Chordata; class Aves; order Passeriformes; family Tyrannidae; genus Pseudotriccus; species Pseudotriccus pelzelni. The sequence goes on along the minus strand of JAWMRA010000005.1, from coordinate 24,300,601 downwards.
TTTTTTATGTCTGAATTCTGCATGCTCTGTATCCCTGAAAATACAAGCATTTATTTAGTCTGCTGTCTTTTGGCAGCCACGTTTTGAGATGAGTCTATCCCCTGTGTCATTGTCTTCCTGGTGCCTTGTAGTGCAGTTGGTGTGTTTGAAGTTTGGAATCCAATAAAATAATATGTTGCCACAAAGAAACAGCAGGAGAGAGTTTGATAGCAGAACGTGTTTATGATAACCCTTTGGACGCTTTCAAAGGTCCAGGAGAACTAGTTTTCAAGATTTTTAAAAGGTGTACAAAGTAGAGGTGAAAAAACCTCAAGGGGTCATCTAGTTTATTCCTGCCCAGGGCAGGATCCCACTTCATGCCCTATTTAGTGATTCCTCATCCAGTTCAGGCTGCAGACTGTCCAGGCTTTGTGCTGGTGTGTCCTCTGAAGAATCTTCAGGTGTGGGGGACGTGGAGGCGGCTGTGGGAACGTGTCAAAGGACCAGCTGCAACCAACGTTGGCTGTTAAGTGCTGGTGTTAATTTGTCCCTTAGAAAATAAAAGGCAATTTCACTTGTAGGTTCCTGGCATACAAGCTACCTCAGCTCCGTATTTCTGGAAGCGGGGATCAGTTAGGTGTGATCCAGGGGAAGCAATTCCTGCTGTCGTTCTCTGATTAGAGAGGGGGGAAAAAAAGTCTCTCCCCTTTCTCAGTGCTTGTCCAGCTGGACTAATGCACGGGTCTCCTAGAACAGTTTAACACTGAAAGGCACCTCCAAAGATTGTCTGGTTCCCTGCTCAAAGCAGGCTCAGGTGAAGGCTGCCCAGAACCATTTCAGTTCAAGTTTTTAATATCTCAGGGATGGAGGCTCCACAATCCCTGGGCAGCTCCAGTGAGACTGTGGTGTCAAGGAGTGTCTTGGAAATTTGTATTGGCCGAGGGTGGCAGAAGTTTGGGATGAAGGCTGTTGTTCCAACAGCTTTTTTTTTCCTTTCCCTTTTGCATTTTTCTGTTAAATGGAGTATGTCTTCTTTTCAAAAAGCTGCCTGAGCGCTGCTTATCAGATTCCTGAGGAAGAGACCCCAGGTGTCTGAGTGCAGCTGGAGAGGGGTCAGTCCCTGGGTGGTGTGGCAGGACCTGCCCGAGGAGAGAAGAACAGGGGTTTGCACTGAAACAGAGGCTGAAGGGCTTTTTTGATCCTCTGTGGGAATTACCACACACCTGCAGGTATTTATGTGAGTCCCCTGGGACTGAAAGTCTGCACGTACTGGGTCAGAATTCTCTAAAAGGGGGTCTGTGATACACGTGGCGTGCAGAACATCACCCACCACCAGCGCTCGCTGTCGGTCCTGGGGGACACCCGGAAAGACCATATGGGCTACAGGGCAGAGAGGACTGAGGTGATGTGGGGTGCTGTCTGTCAGAACCTGGAATTTCCTTCCTGTGGGCTGATGTCTCAGACTTGATATTAATTCAGTCTCTTCCTGTGCATCTCATTTCCTTTATTCTAGCGAAGCATAGCATACACTGATGGTGCTCATCGCCGGGGTGGATTACAGCTAAATGGGGCCCACATGTACCAGAGTTTCAGGGTAAAGAAAGACAGGACTAAAGAAAATTTTGGTGTTCTCTACAAAGTGGACTTTTGGCCCTCCTCTGCCAAAATGCCCAGGCCCTTCATAGAACCACCGTTGATAGGCCAATGAGTAAAGACAAAAGAGATTTTTTTTTTCCCTTTTTTTTTTTTGTGTTCAATTTGCTTCATTCAGTGCCTGAATCCACTTTTTAAACATGAAATGATTGGTTTTGGTTACGTGTGCAAGCACATGCATTTGTATATCTGTATCTGGTGTCCTTGTATCAGAGCACTTTTATTACTGTAAAATGACTGCAGTTTTCTTTCTGGAGAATTAACAGGGAACCTAATAACTACATGGTGATTTTAAACTTTTTCCAGCTCACGATGGGTCTGGTATATGCTTTCAAGTGGAGTTTAGTTGCCAGAGTTTTCTGCAAACTGCTTTGGTTGTGATACTGTTTTGTAATGTAACGTGTTGATCCTCTTCCTCTCACAGATGTGGCACTGCTGAAAAATGGCTTAATTTTGTACCAGAGACTGAATTCTCTGCAGAAGACTGGAATTACGTTCATACTCCTGCATATCTTTCTTATTTTTCATTGGGAGAGGTGGTCATTTATTTGAGGTAGCCACAGAACATGCTAGAAAATGAAATCTTATTCAGAAGTGAAGGCTGGCGTCTCTTCTGCTTTCCTTCTGACCAACTATTTACATGGTCAGTATGTTTTTCCCCCTTTCTGACGCATAACTCTACCATCAGGTAAAACAGCGGGAGTTGTTTGGGGTGGGAATATGTTTTTGCCATGGTCTGTCCTTGCTCCTTTTCCAGGGACTGTTCAGACACGGACACTGCTGGGGATCCCTGCATCAGTGTCACCCCTGATGCCTGAAGTGGTTGTAATACATGGAATTAATAGGTTTCCAGCTGTTTGCCTTTCATTCTGTCCGGATGCACTGGTAGGAGTAATACACCTCTTCTAGGGATAAAGCAGATCTTGATCTGGACCAGAACACGGATTAAGTTTGAGCCTGTCGCCTTTGGAGCTCGTGAGGATCTAAATTCGTGCTGAAGCAGAACATAGTGGGTGTCCATGTAAACTACAGTGCCGTAGTAGGGCTCATTTAAGCTCTTTCACATTAGGTTTGTAAAGCTTAAACTCCAATAGGGAATTGCTTATTTTTACTTTTCTTTTAAGAGTTTTTTTCCTGTAAGGAGGAGGAAAATTATTTTTATTTATGCTTTTTTTCCCCCTCCTTTTTCCCCGGGCAGGGTACAGGCTTCCCTTGATTCTAAAAGGATTGTTTGCTTGGTTTTGCTCTTTGATCTGTCTGCAGGGGAAAGGTTATGCGTGGCTGCAGCCGGGTTTGAATTTCACCCAGTGGCAAACCGAGGTTGCATTGATTGTGAAGTGTTAGTTTACATCCTGAAGCTGATAGCAGGTGCTGATCTCTTCAGTTGGCAGGTCAGAGCCTTGGGTTTGCTAATGGCTCAACAGCCGCTCTTAAAACGGATGCTGCATTGTACCTTTGGGGGTAGAATGAGAATTGAAGGCTGTTGTTTGAGTTATTTCCCTGGTATTTTCAATCATTCTTGCCCTTACAGGGTTCTTGGGAAAATTCAAGATCAGGCTGGGGGGACACTGAGCAACCTGGTCTGGTTGAAGATGTCCCTGCTCATTGCAGGGGGGGTTGGACTGGGTGATCTTCAAAGGTCCCTTCTCACCCAAACCATCCTAGGTTTGGAGGAAAAGGCTTTTTTCCGCCAGTCCCACTTTAAACTGCTAAGCATGATGTGGAAGTTGAATATTAAACTCTGACAAATGATTTTTTTGTTTGTTTGTTTTTCCTTCTGTTTGTTAGCTCGAATCCGTGAATTATTCTCCACCAGACTTCAGCCAAGTGAAATGAAGCAAGTTCCTGTAGCTGGACTACTGTGTCAGGAGATAATCAAAAGCCTGCTTGTGGCAAATCCTAGAAAGATGTTAACTAGGAAGTGTGAACTTTAGACAGCCAGGAAAAGCTGTGAGAAACCTGTTCTGTTCCTACAGCTTGTATCTAGGAGGCAAAGAGGAACATGACCTATAAAACATTGCAGCGAGGCTCTTTTCTCTCCCCCAGTCATCAGCACTTCCCAGTTTATGTGAGGATGCAGGAATGTTGTGTTGATATTGCGTCCAAAAAAACCCCGGCGTGTTTAAGTGAGATTAAAACCTCGTTGGAGAGGAGCCAGCGTGGTTGGATGTTTGCAGCGGAGAGGGGAGCAGGTGCACAGCACTGACCTTGGCTGTTCTCCCTTTTCCCTGATGTGTTGCACTGTGGTGCTTGGCTGCTTCATCCCACTGCCTGCCAGCAGGGAAGGGACGTTTTGGGGTAGTTCTGTCTCCCAGCTGCAGCTCTGTGTGAGAATATAAACAAGTGGTGCATCAGTGACCCAGCCCATGGAGAGGAGAGATGGAGGGCAGGCTGGGATGCTGATTTTTGTCCTTGGCCCAAGGTGTTTATTTGCAGCGCTGGCTTAGGTGTGAAATCCCAGGATCCTGAGATTCAGCTGCAGATTTTCTACTCAGTGGAGTCGCAGCACTTGGATACTTATTAATGCTCTGAGCTCCCCTTGAGGTTTATTGAGGGTGTGTTTGCACTCTTGAAAATTCTTCCTCTTAAATGAAGTCGACAACTACATTCCTGTAGTCTAACCAGAGCTTGTAATTAACACCATAACCCATAAAGACAATGACAGAAGTATTTAAAGCTCAGTGAAAAGCACAGCAGTTACATGCACGAGTTGCTACACTAGACTAGCAAAAATCCTAAAAAGAAAAAAGATACGCTGAAAGATGTGTCAGCACAAGAACTGTATGATTAGGATAAAGACTTCTGGTTTCATTTTGGAAAACAGCAAAAACCATGTTATTTCTCTTTTCTGCAAACTGAGGGATTAAAAGGAGTTCTGGTATCTTTAGGAACTGCTGGCCTGCATTTTATTTCTCCTTAATTCTTGGCTAGAATTGGCTAGAGTTACCAGTGGGAGGAACAGCTGGAATAGCTTGGAGATTAACTTTCAGGCTTTGAAATTTAAATGTTCCAGGGCCTGTTTTACAGAGAGGCATAAAAAGTTAGGAGAAGGAGTGGTTGTGAGTGGAGGGGGGATCAAGATCGGATAATCTCTTGTATTATGGAAATGATCCCTTGCTGCGCGAGGGATTGAAGTGAAGTTGGGTCTTGGGAATGGTAAGACTTTGACAACTCCGGTTACTTCTGACCTTTACAGATCCTATGGATGGAGAAAAGGGGCTGATAATGGCAGAGTGTGTGTTCTACAACCTTCTGTTTTAGTGTGATGCCCCTGCGTTAAACTGGTGTTCCTTAGTGGTTTGGGAGTGGTTAGGAGTGATACTGGAAATCTGATTTTGTTGCTGGATTCTGCATGGCTGGCAGAGTTGGGAAGAAGTTGATGTTGACTCCTGGGGATGGCATTTTTTTCTCAGTGTGTGGAGGGAGTTTCTGGTAGTACTTTTACAGAGCACTATACTTTTAGTGCCTGGAACTCTGTACTGTCTCTATTTTGGCTTGGTTTCAACCTCTTCAGCACCTTCAGATGGAGGTGGGATGTTGGTAGAGTTTAATTCCATCTGTTTTGTTTTGCTTAGGTCAGGGTTGGGGTTTGGGAGTTTCAAGCTGCTGCAGACTGAGAGGTGAGCAGGTTATTTGGGTCCTGGAGGTTCAGAAACGCCAGTTGCTTGTAGGGACCAAGCACTGCATGTGCTCTGTGCTGTTGGTGTCTGGTTTAACATAACCAGTTCTTGTAAGCAAGTGAGGAGCAGCAGAGCAGTAGCCCAGCACTGTGCTCGCTTTTCCCACTCTTGTGCCCTTGGATTTACTTGACTCATGCACATAAATCAGTTTCTGGATGCTGCTGGTGTTTGCAACAAATGGTACGTGCTGCTGCTTCAGTAGGAAGCTCTGGATGGAGTTTCCATTTAGCTGTCTCTAAGATGGGCTCCAGGGTTCTGGAAGAGCCTACCCAGGCTCTTTTAAATAGGTTAGCAGAGAATAATAATTGCTTTTGGGTCTTTTGCCTCTTCAAATATTTTCTTCCTCCGGCTCTGGCTGTCAGAGGCTTTGGTTAGACTCATTTTTCAAAACATTACTCTGAAATAAGTTCAGTGTGTGTGACTGGAATATGAAAATGTCACTGCTGCTAAATACCTTCTCTTAATTTATGATTTATTCTAAAATTTGGGTTTTTTTCTCCTTGAAGCAGGATTTAAATGCAAATTATTGTTAAGTCACTGAGTGGGCTCATGATAACATGTTTTATCACTCCTAAGACACGCTCACTTCCCCCTTCCTCGTTTATTTCTCACACAAACAAGTTGTTGCTTCCACAAAAACTCTTGTCAATGAAATATTATTTCAGACTAGTGAGCTCATGGCTGTCTGCTGGCAGAGCTCTGTTCTGACTTCATACTAACTAAGGTTGCTGCCAGGATTTTTTGCCTAATACCTGAGCCTCGAAAGAAGCTCTTTTTCACAGAGAAGGAATCAAGCTGCTATCAGGGGTGCTTCTAGCAGCTTGGCCTTCAGCATCACATCTGGCTTTTTGGACAAGCCTCTCTTTATATAAGTGATGCAAATATAAGGGGGAAAGAATATATGTTCAGGGCTAGGCTGGGGCTAAGCAGGGGTTTCTTTTCTCCTCTGAACAGATCACAGTGCAGTGGTGTTGGTTGATTCTGCTCGTGGAGAGCTTCAGTCACCTTCAGGTTTGCCCCCTTGCTCTACTGCAAGGTGCATCCTTTGCTGCTGCATGTGGGGCACGTGGAAATCGTAGATGATAGAATAAACTCAGCATGCCACAGAGATTTGCTGAGGAAGAAACGTGGTTCAGGTCTCTCAATTATTTTTACCTCTCCAACAGAGTGAGATCTCTAAGGAAAAATAATTGCGTATTCCATCTGCGGGAAGTAATCACCTGCCTGACAAACCTGACCAGCTCCTGTTGCTCCTGCAGCTGTGTGGCTTGTTGGTTACTACATATACACCTTTGGGACAGTCCAGAGATGAAGAAAAACATCTGGTTCTAACAGCTTGGGCACGCGGGTGGACCAAACCTCCAGCCTTTCCTGCTCAGGAGGATATGTTTCTTCCAGGTCTACTAAACCAATACAGGTGTATTTCTCTTGAACCAGCAATGCAGATAGAGCTGTACAGCTGCTGTCATAAAAGTTAAGAATATGCTTGGAAGCCACCAAAAATAAAGAGGCAAACCCCCTAGATTTCAGCTCGTTAGATCTCTTTTTGGGTTACGTCACCCGAAGAGGTTAATAAAACACCTTAAAGCAAAAGTTCTACCCAGCTGCATCCACTGAGAAACTGGCAGATGTTTAAGGGCAGAATGATTTCTAACAGGAGGCAGAACCGGTCTCTGAGTTTTTTCCATGAGTTATCTTTATTTCATGTATTTAAGAAATCCCTCTAGTGGCCTGGTACTTCCATGACATATCAGCTGTTTGCTTGCAGCTGATCTTGCACATCAGTTGCTGCTGTTGAGTGGATTTCAGATAGAGCTCTTGAGGGATTATTTGAAAGGCTTCACAAGAAGGGTCTGAGACAGTTTCAGTTGAAAATCAAGAGGAAAAAAAAAAGAGAGGTGGTGAGGTTTTTGGGTTTATGTATGAGTGGCAAGCAGGTGATGCTAAAAATCTTTGAATTAGCTACGGGCACATTAAGTGATGCTTTAGATCAGACTAAAGAAATCTGTTGGACACGTTTTAATATAACTCCTAAGAAACTTAACAGCTTCAGCAAATAAATAAAAATAAGCACTTAGATTTCAGTTTGTGATATGTCACATCTCTCTGTAAAACCCAAAGTCTCCAAAAGTTCAAGCCTATATTATTTTATGTGGGGTGGGTGCATATTTTGTAATAATATGTCGGCAGTTACTGCAAGTTATCTGATATTCCCTGTGTAGTGCTAGGATTGTGGTTAGGACAGCATTTATCCCTGGCAGAGGGGAGAGCCTGGGATTGGGTTCCTGTACGCTCAGCTGAGGGTTCTTTGAAGGCGGACTGTCACTTTTCTCCTCTGCTCTTTCACCCTTACCACAGCAATGCCTTGAGGTGAGTTATTCCAGAAATTCACTTATCCCGCCTTTGAAATTGCCTTAAAGCCCCAGGGGGCTGAAATGTCCCTGGCGTGGGAATGCTGCTGGACAAGTGCTGTGATGTGGGAGGGCTGTTCGGGTCGGAGCATGTCCCGGGGGGACGGACAAGTCTAGCACCTGCAGCTTTGTTTGGGTTGGAAAGCCCTTTATCTCAGGCGCTTCATCCACTGGCAATGGAGATAGCTACGCTGGGACTCTTTCCCACTGGAAAATGACATTGTTGGGAACCACCAAATAAAGGCAGGCATGTATTTTGTGGGGCTTCCAATTACCCAGTTTACTATTGGAAGACCTAAATGCCTGTTTCCTCTCTTTACATCCAGGCAGTTACGGGGAGAAAGCTACCTATGCTTAAAGTACGCGTTTGTGGTAGGATTAAACCTGAAAGAGTTAAAACAGATTGTGCCTTTGCATTCCTCTCCACACCACACTTGCTGATGCAGCCTTCAGTGCTCCACTCTCCCTGAGGTTTGCAGCTTTCCAGTGATGCTCCCTGAGATTTATTCCTCTCCACTGATGCTCCCTGAAACTTCTTCAAAGAGGACAGACCGGCACAAGGGAGGATTGTGATGTGTACTGCAATGGAAGCAATCCCATGCTTTGTTTTGTCCCTTTGTTTCCACTCGGGGACGAGACATCACAGCATTACTTACAGAAGACTGCAGAGCCTTTAGCATACAAGATTAGAGGAATGTTAAGAACTCGCTGTTTTTCTTTCTCTTCCCTTTAGAATTAAGTCAGCCATCAGCAGAGCACCAGTTTTCCATCACTTTTGAATCCAGCTTCAGTCTTTTCCAAGAGAAAATGTGTTCCGACTCTGGCATCCGCAGTATGTCCCGTGTGCTCACCCCACAGTAGCCATGTGTGCAGCACATGTGGCTGTGCCTTCCTTCACAGCACAAGCCCAGAGTGTTCCTGTATCTGTGAGTGAAACATGAGATCACAAATGGGAGAGATTCAGCTCCAGAAGACTTAGTTAGCCCAAAGTATTTGTAATTTAAAGTAGAAATGCTTTTGTTTTCATTTTTGCTCTTCTCTCTAGTGCTAGTGCTTCACTGCTTTGAAACCCTAAACACTAGAAATCTAGAACCCCACCTCCAAAAACCCAGAGCTTTTTTTTCAGTGCTGAAGGCAAAATGCTTGGATGGGAAGAGAGACGCTTTTGCCTGTGAGCTTGTGAGAGTTTCTGAATAGCAACAGAGAGGAAAAGTTGTTCTTGAGATTGCCACAGCCACAAATTTACCACTAGTCTGACAAATACTCTGTGAATGTGCTAAATAAACTCATCTACAAAAGCTGAATACCTGTAGTTTGTTTCAGTATATATTTTGGAAGGAGTGTTGGCTTGTTCTATCATTCCCTGCCTTGACACCCACTCCTTTTTCTGGGACTTGTGAAAATCCATTGATCTCTTTGCTTTTGTTTCACTCTCTGTAAAAGGAAGTTGTAATGCTACCTTGTTGCAAACTGAGACCTTTGCCATGGGTTTTGGGGGTGTCTGGCCATGCCCTCTCTGGTTCATATCACCTAATTCCCAGAGGTACACTGAAGACAAGTACACTTTGCAATTCAAGGCAAGAACACTAAAATGTGGTAGAAGCTCAGATGCTAATTCATAAATTATTTCATGCTAGCAAAGTGGTGTTTGTCGTGTTTTTCCCCCCCCCATATTCAGAATCCTCTCAGCAAATGAGGTGGTATCACCTTTTCAGCTGTTTCTTCATCGGAAATATGATGGACAAAATTACATCCAGGAAAACTCTCTACTTATATCTCTAAAGGCTGAATATTTTTTTCCCTGCTTGGCTGCAGTGGTTGTTTTTCTATTCTCTTAATTACGTATAAAACATTTTCAGCCTTTTGCCAGCCACTATGACATAATCCATTTATTTTGAGACACTGTACCATTCCATGCAATTCAGAGAACCTCTGTTTTCCGAGGCTGTTGGCTACTTGAGGAAAATTAGGCCAAAATTATGAAGTCTCAAGCTCCGTGCTGGCTTCAGCAAAGTCTGACTCTAAAATAACTCACCGATGACTGTGAGATTTAGTTTGGTGTCGGTGAAAGCAAAGTTTGGCATAAACACTTTTATGAAAGGTGAAACCTGTGCCAGTGAGAGGGTGATGGAACCTGCTGTGTTTGTGTGCTGTGAATGTGCAGTAGATCGGGAGAAATGTGTGATCTGATGCTGTTGTAGGTGTATATTGTAGGTTCTCAGAGATGATGCATTGGTTGGGTTATTAAACTGCATATTCTGAGAGCGAAGGGCTGGTTGTATCTCCGGCGTTAACTCTTTGCTTTTCCCTTTTTTGTTGCTGATTCCTTCGTCCCAGAATATGGGAGGTGAAATGACTCTGAGGTGCTGTGACATCAGGAGGAAGGCCAGCTTGCCTGCAGATTTGCTTGTGACCTAGGTCAGTGCCTGGATCCCTTGAGAAGTACAAGACGAAAAATGTGGCAGCTCTCCTCCTTGTAAGGAATTTGTTAAAGGCCCCTGGTTGATTTTTCTTGCTGTACCTCCTGGCTGTATTTTAAAAGCAGATTCTGTGTGACTGCTTTTCGTCCCAAAGGTCACTGACTTGGTTGTATAGAGGCTGTAGAAGGAGGAGTCAAGAAATTTTACTTCTGTTTCGACTCCTCAGTGTCTGTACTAAGTGTTATAAACACCTGGGATTTTATTGTTGCCACACTTGCCCAGTTTTCCTGTAAGCACCCAGTAATTCACAGCCCGCCCAGGAGAGCAGGAGTGTTTATTATGTGCCTGTGCCAGCCTCGACTCTGTTATCTTGCACTGTAAGAGTAAACTCCAGATATTTTTAGTGTCAGAAGTTCTGTGAGTTTCTAGGTGCACAGATGGCTTATTGTGCTGCCTGCTGAGACAGTGCTGGGGATCCCGAAATGAGGTTTCAGCTGGGGGTGTTGATTTTGGGGAGGGTGTTGGTACTGACCTTTCCAGCCTGAGTGAAAGGGCACTGATATTCTGTCAGATGAGCATAAACCCAACGTTTTTCCTGCGCTGTATAGCAAACTTCAACTTAGGTATGATAGTGTTGGGTTGTTTTAGGTTACCTTTCACAAGCAAACTCAACATAACCCACAGACATCTGATCACAATTTCAAATCTGCTGTTCTCAAGCCACTCTGAAGTTAAATTCCTTTGAAAAAAATTTGCTGACTTTGTCTGCTTCTGTAATCATAAAATCCCAGAATGGTTTGGGTTGGAAGGGACCTTAAAAATCATCTCATCCCACCCCCTGTCCTGGGCAGGGACACTTTCCACTAGCCCGGGTTGCTCCAAGCCTTGTCCAATCTGGCCTTGGACACTTCCAGGGATGGGGCAGCCCCAGCTTCTCTGGGCAACACTGCTAAGTCTGGTGCCTGGTACAACTCACCCATGTACCTGAGGGTGATCTTCTCTAGAAAGAGGGATGGAATTACCCTTCCTGTCTGGGCTTAGATTTGTCTGCGTTCTGTATCATCCGCTCCTGGTGGGAGCACTGCAGATCATCCAGGTGGAGAGTTTCACATGCATAAGCAGCAAGGGAAAACTCAATTAAATTGCTGTAACTGCTTTTGCCTGTTCAAGGCAAGCCTGGAGCTCTCTCTCAGGGTCTAAACCTTTAAACTTGGCAAAAGCTCCTGTGTGAGCTGCCGGTTTGACAACAATGCTCTGCGCTTTGACGGCGGCGCTGGGATTTCTGCGTGTGTCTGTAATGATCCATTCATCTGGTACATGCTCCTGCCACAGCCCTCTCTGTGTCCAGACAGTGAGCCCTTTCATGGAGGAGAAGTGCAGAGTCATATTTCTGAGTGCAAATTAGCCGGGGGATTTATTTTAGTGTGGGCTTGGCCAAGCTAATTTCTCTCAGCAGCTCTGCCGTGGGTGAGGTGCACGGAGCTGGAGCGGGGAAGGTGCAAGTCGCGTGTGTGCTGCCAGCAGACAGAGGAGCAGAGGGCTGGCCCTCCTGTCCTGGGGGACAGGTTACACAGAGAGCCAGGAGTCCTTCAGCTGAATGCTGAGCATCTTCTCTTTGTCTCGGTGTCTTTCATGATTACACACTTCCATAGGGTGGTGCAGCACAAATACAATGCTTTGCGCCAGGCTCATCATCCTGCGTGCCTCGGGAGTTTAAGGAAGCGTCCCAGCCCTCTGGGCGCTGTTGGGATGCTCCTCATTGTTGATGGTGTTGCACTGGGAGACTCTGTGGTGGGGCTGCTGCACTTGACCAATCCCGAGCTTGGGGCAGTGGCCAAGTCCAGACTTTCTGCCTGCCTCTAACTCCCCTTTTCCAGGCCTCTGCAGGCAAGGACAGATTGCTCCTTCTGGTGGAATGAACATCTACCCACGGAGCGTGTGTGTGTGTGTCTCAGCTTTTCTCTAACTCTGTACAGCTCATGAGGGACAGGCACTGATCTCTGCCGTCTGTGACCAGTGGCAGCCCCCAGGGAGTGGCTGGAGCTGTGTCAGGGCAGGCTCAGGTTGGATCTCAGGGAAAGGTTCTTCCCCCAGGGGGTGGTTGGCACTGCCCAGGCTCCCCAGGGCAGTGGGCACAGCCCCAAGGCTGCCAGAGCTCCAGGAGGGTTTGGATGATCCTCTGGGGCACAGGGGGGGACTGCTGGGGTGTCTGTGCAGGGCCAAGGGTTGGACTTGATGATCCTGATGAGTCCCTTCCAACTCAGGATATTGCCTGATTTTAGATGTTGATCAAAAGAGCCTTCTTGGAGGTGGGCACAGAGAAGTACGAGGTCCTGCATTCGGCTGTACAGGTTTAGTGTAGAACACTGCAACATGCCTGCTGTCCAAAAGCCTACAGAGGTGGAATTTTTCGAGCTTTAATTCAGTGGATGTGTACCTGGATCCTCAAAGTCCTGACCTGCTGAGCTGGAAAACATCTCCCAGCATTGGAGCCACGTTTTTTCAGAAATCGCTGCGCATACACCAGATGTTTTACTGTTGAGGTTTTCTTCGTGATGCCTGCGTGCACCTGAGTATGTAGGCAGGTAGCAGCCTGCTGGAGACAGGTCCGGAGGGCTTGCTGGTGTTGTCCTGATGACAATCCTATTCATCCTGCAGCGACAACAAAGGAATTCCTGGTCCGTTGGAGAGATGCAGGGTCTGGATGGAAATCAGCCCGAAATGTGGAGCTTGACCTCAAACAGATGTGGAGGGGTGGCAGTCCTACTGCAGGGTCTGCACGGGGGCTTGTTGAAAGCCTTCTAACAAAAATTGTGAACTGCTGAACAGAGTGAAGGGAGCCAAGGGCTTTCCTCAGCCATCAGGAGGTTGAGCTGTGAGCTGAAGGTCAGTTCAGGTGAAAGAAATCTGCCTGTTTTGGTCATCTTTGCTGCATGTAAAGGTTGGAAGTTCCAGGGAATCCGTTGTGAAAATATGAAATACTCTTGATTTTCAATGACTGTTTAACTTTGAGCATCTCGTGCCCTTCTAAACATGTCCAGAGGCAAAATCTTTCTGTATAGCCAAGCATCCTTTATCACTTTGCTTGTAGGAAGAACAGTTTATGGCTGGTTCTTACATTTCTTTTGCAATTCTGTCCTTTTTTGGAGCAGAACGCTCCTCCAAATGCTGGATTTGTGTTTCATCTCAGAAAACACTGGTACTGGCACACTGATTGAGTTGTTCTTCTGGCTTATTCTGGTTTGAGATGCAAATAATTTTAGATTTCTGATGGCCTCAAAGAAAAACTGGTTGAAAACCTTTGGGAAGAATGGCTTTGTTGTTGTGTATCGAAGTTTTCACGTGAAAGGGTCAGTTATTGTGTAAAACTCTCTCTGGGGGATTAAGTCTTGTAAGATGTGTTTAGAATGCGAATCAATTCTTGATGAAAAGGAAGTCATATTTCATATTTTGAGTTCCTAGAAATGTCTTGCCTGGGAGAGTACATTCTTAAACACTTTGGAAGAATGGAGCATACCAGTCTCAACCACATAACTTGGTTATGTTCAGCTAATCCTGTTCTCTCCAGGCTGCTGTAATCTGAAATAAGTATTCCTTTACTTCGTGCCTGCTTCAGAGGAAAAGAAGTCTGTCAGTCCTGCAGCAGAACTACAGTTAATCAGCAAAGGGCAGGGAAAGGAGGTGAGGTTCAAGGAAAGGTGGGGAGGTAAAGGAAGATGTAGAGAGAGGTGTTTGTTTTTCTTTCCTGGCGTGTTGTAAAACCTACTTTTACATTCTGAAAATCTCAATATAGAAAAGGGGGAACAGCTTCAAACTGAGAGAGGGCAGGTTTAGATTGGATATATGGAAGAAATTCTTCCCTGTGAGGGTGGGCAGGCCCTGGCACAGGTTGCCCAGAGAAGCTGTGGCTGCCCCTGGATCC
>JAWMRA010000005.1:24275739-24286436 GCA_035584735.1 Pseudotriccus pelzelni | reverse complement strand
CCCAGAGAAGCTGTGGCTGCCCCTGGATCCCTGGAAGTGTCCAAGGCCAGGTTGGACGGGGCTTGGAGCAATCTGGGATAGTGGAAGGTATCCCTGCCATTGGCAAGGGGGTGGAGTGAGATGAGTTTAAGGTCCCTTCCAACCCAAACCGTTCAGTGGTTCTGTGGTTTTGTGATTCTTTGTAGAACTGGTGAAAGCTCTTGTTGGGTGGTGTGGGGCAGGGAGACAAGCACTGGGTGCTTTCTTGGTACTTGTAAGGCATAGTTCTAACTTTTTTGGGGGAAAAAATAAATCATAAGTTAAAAAAGAAAGCTAATGAGTGGAAGGACTGGGATCTGTCTTGGTTTCCCTACTGGGTGTCTGGTGGATCAATCACCTGAGTCTTCATGAGGCAGGCTGTGGAGCCTTGCACTCTTCTTTCTGCAAGCTTGGTACAGAGACTGAGAGCTCTTCAGATATTTCTATTTTGGGGGACCTTTGGTAACATGGTGTGGGCCCATATTCAATGTGCCCATTGAAAAATCAGTGGTACTGAGCACCTAAATGTGAGCAGATTTCTGCCCTTTAAAACCTACCCATTTTTTTGCTACCACAGCCAAGAATATTTCTGAACACTAGTGTTCCTTCCCAGTGGAACACACACTTCCATTAATCTGGAACAGCTGCATCAGCTAGTGTCTGAGTTAGCGCTGGTGGGAACAAGCTATCCCTTCAGAAATTACAGAACTGTTGCAGTTAATTCCTCGTTTGAACAAATGGATTTCAGAGGCTCGTCACAACCCTGATCCTGCACGTATGGGATTTCCTGAGCTTTCCTTAGGGGACTTGTTCCCTTGAACCCCAGTCTGTGTGGAAATACTCACAAGATGCAGATTTTTTTTGTTTGTTTGTTTCTTTTAAAGCTTTGCAGCAGGGTGACCATGGGGTAAACTAAAAAAAGGAAAAAAGAACTTGATTTTTTTTCTTGATTGAACTTGATTGAAGCAGCAGGGACCTCCTTTGCACTTCAAGAGAATTCTTGTTGCACAAATGCCAGAGCAGCTGTTACGCGGGTTTTTGACGGTTGGCAGGAGGGAGCCATAAGGGTCAATTTTGATTAGATACAAGGAGAAAGCTTTTTACAGCTAGGGTGTTCAAACACTGGCACAGGTTGCCCAGAGAAGCTTTAAGGTCCCTTCCAACCCAAACCATTGTAGGATTCCATTATTCCGTCTGGGGGAGTGAGGGATTCCTTGAGGTAGCATGGAAAGAGCAAAGCTCCTGGTGTGTACAGAAATATATACGCGCTTACATCTGTGAATCATTCTCTCTCGCTTGGACTTGGAAGATCATTGAAAGTTTTAGAATCAGTGCTGCTGCCAGCGAAATCCATTATCCACAGCTGCTGAAGGGCAGGGGGAAAGAGTTAGAGGGGAGCCCTATGTGTTGCATTCCTGTGCTGTGAGGTCCTGTTCTTGTACAGCTGCCCAGCCCGGAGAGTATCTCTGCTCGTGTTACTGGTTCCATGCTCCCACGCCGCCGCTCCCTGCCACTGGTCTGGGCTCAGATATCTTGAGGACCAAGTTAAAATAATTAAAAACCGAAAAAAGGTACTTCCAGAAGTCTGTCTTTAATTAAGGAAACCCTAGAAAAAATGCCAAGTCCCTATGAAGCCAAAAAGTCTTATACATATGTTAGGATTTTGGCAACTTGTTTAAACGCTTAAACAGTTCTTTGAACTTGGGCTGAATGTTCAGGCTCTATTAATGAAGTGTGCAAGCAAAATTGTGATTTTGTGACGTTGTGTGATTTGGAGGGTTTTTAGATCTGTCCAGGGTGTCTCTGGACTACATTCCTGGGAGCTGGCTCAGTGGTGTCTCATGACATGTTATCCCTGATGCCGTTGTGGTGTCTCATGACATGGTATCCCTGATGCCATTGATACCTGGGAGATTTGAGGTATCAACTCATGGATTAATAGATGCAAGCTAGGGCTGGCAGAACAGGAAAAGAAAGTTGTTTATTAGCTGAGTCTCCTCGGTGCTGGATGGGCAAGAGCCGTATCTGCCTGTTGGTGGGGGAGTGCTTGGAAAGGTACAGGGAACCTTGCTTGGTTTGCTGCTTTCTTGGAAAAACCCTGAGCAAGAGAATATGAAGTAGTTGACAGCAACAATTCCATTTAGAGTCATATAATAGACTCCTCAAATGGTTTGGGTTGGAAGGGACCTTAAAGATCAACCTGTTCCAACCCCTTGCCATGGGCAGGGACACTGTCCACTAGACCTGGTTGCTCCAAGTCCTGTCCAGCCTGGCCTTGAACATTTCCAGGGACTTCATCACTTGCTCCTCTGTGGTAAAGACAGACGTTTTCACAGCTGAAATGAAATCCCTCTCACTGGGCTTCAGAAGTGTTTTGCCTCTGTCTTGTTTTGAGCTTTTTTCCCTCCCCTTTAGGGTCCATCCCTTCTCCTAGCTGGACTGTTTTCTAGCTGAGGTAGTTAGTCTCTGGTTCACAGTGGAAACTGCCACTGCAGTGAGTTTTATTATTTTGAATTGGTTTTCTAAGCCTGGCAGCATTCAGACAAAAAAAGGCAGGGAGAAATTACTCCCCGTTACTTTATTTACAGCTTGTTTTGGGAAATCTAAATCCGGATTTGTGTTTGACTCACATTAGGACTCCATCGCTGGACTCTGCTTTTTCAGTTGTTTTTGGCAGGGCTGAGCGCACGCCCAGAATGAGCACAGTCATCAGTCAGGGCAGCCTGGGTGACACACCTCAGCTCTCCTCAGACCGTGGAGCTCTCAGGGCTGCCTGAAGGGACTTCTGCCTGAAGGGCAGTCCTTTTGCTGCAGGATCTGAACAGTCCTGGGGCTAAAATTCACATCCTGTGCTCCGTTCATCACGTGTCATTAGTGCTGTGGTAAAAACCTTGCGACCTTTGGAGTAACTTGTTAATTATGGCTAGGGCTGCATGAAGTGGTGTGGATTTTCCAGTGCTGGGGGTTTGAAATCCTTGGTGTTTTCCCAGAGCATCAGGGAGACGACCCCCCCCCTTCAGTGCCTGGCTGGAGGCTGACAGTGGTCAGGAAGATACCGAGTCCTGCTCTGAGGGCTGAACTTTGTTCTTGACTATTTGGGCACCTCTGTTAGCACCAGTTCTGGAACACAGCACACAGAAATGTGCTTCCTCCATCACTTTGTTTTGCGCCTCTCTCTGAACGCTTTCTTGCTGTTCAGCTTTGTGGAAAATGGCCAAGGGGACCTACTGGTGCTTTTGTCACCAGTTTCTGTGTTCCAGTCATTAGGAGTGATCTACTAATAGGCTTTCCATTGACTTTGGGCTTTGCTTTGGATGAGACCCTGTGGGTTTAGGGCATGTGGCCAACCTATGGCTCTTGCTTCAATGAAACTCAGTATTGGACTGCATCCCGTAGCAAGCCTCGTGGGTGAATTGGATCCCTGGCTGCAGGCAGGAAGGAACCAAGGGAGACGGCTAAAATGAATATCCCTGGGGTTTCCTGGGACTTGGTTACATGCTCAGCTCAGTTCTGCAGTGTGTGGAAGCAGCAGGAGCCCTGGAAAGCCACAGGCAGCCTCTTCATGTGAGCCCTTTTCAACGCAACCCCGACCACCAGCAGCATCCTGAGCATTGTCACCCTTTGTTGTGGTCTCAGCGGGGTGATGGGAAGGGCCTTTTTGAACCTGGGCGTCTGAGTTTGGCTCTCAGAGCCATAAAGGGCGATCCCAACACCTTCCTCAAGCCCAGCAGTCTTCAAAACGCTGTCAGAAAGGGAAAAGATCGTCTTTAGGGCTTTTGTTTTTGAAAGCTGGCTGCCTCCAGTCCTGACTTCGCAGCACATGCATCTTGAACGCGAAGTACTGACCCCTGTCTGAAGCTGTCCCTCCCACCCCGTTTGTTGAAGAGAAGAGATGGTAAATGTTAAATTCAGGAGGAAAATTACTGCAGGGCCCTCTGGCTGTGGAGTTTCCCACAACTCGTGTCACAGAATGACCCATATTCTGATGAGCCGGCAGCACACAGGGTGGGTTTTGTCCTCTAGTATTTTTCCTAAACAGAGAGTGAAGTTAAAAAATTTTCTCCTCTGACCCAGTGCTTGAGGTAAATAAACTGCAAATAGCTTGGGAGAGCAGGCTGGAGTGTGAAGAAGTAAGAAGGGGGGATTGTTACTTGTATTTGTATTTTTAGTTCCTTTTTTGGAGAGGAAAAGAGAACAACCATCAAAGCTTAAATTAACTCCTCCTTGCAAGTATAGTTTGAGGAGACACTATCAAGCTAAAATTAGGAGCAGTTTGTAAAAGGAGCTATTTTCCTCATATGCTGCTACTCACATCACTTAATTAAAACAGTAGGTGCTTAATGTCATGTTTTACTTTTTCCCTGTTCATGATCCGTGACTTTTTTGGGAGGGGGTGCTTTTGCTGAGCATGGACAATGAGGGCTTGTGTCCGTGGTATTGACTACTGGTTAAAGCCAAAGTAAATACTGCAGTGATGATAGCTATGCTGACAAAAGCCCCTATATGAACATTTTCACTCGAACTTTTCAAAAATTTAACTTGTGTTTGTGGGAAATGGGTTTAAATCCGAGCGGAAAAAGCTGCTGTGTTACAGGAACAGGGGTGTCCATCTGGAGGCGTGTTCCGGTTTCCTTATTAAACTCTCTTTTCAGAAAAGAGTGGCAGGAATTTGAGGGGTTTTTTCCCTTGTCACTCCATTTTTTCCAGGTTGTGCTGCACAGGCTTTAGATTGTAAATCATGCAGGGGACCTTTTATCTTTAGTTAAATTTGGGATGTTGTTAATCGGCTCTTGAAAATGAAGTTGCCTCCTTTTTGGCGCAACCATCATGGATGTAACCTGTCCCTTTTTTTGAGAGAAACCAACTGTTTCTGTCTTCTCTCCCAGTCGCTGGTTGCAGGTGGAGTGTGTTGGCTTTTTAGAGGTGCCTGCAGGGAAACTCTTGAACTTCCCCACGTCCTGCACCTGGGAAGGAAAGAGCCTTTGGCAGGGGACGTGCAGAGGAGACACACTGAGGTCCCACAAACTGGTCCATTATAGACGTGTTTATAATGTGGAGTGTCCTGATGTGCCTCTCATGGCCTGAGGAGCTCTGGCTGCCAGTGAGAAGTCCTGCTTGAGTTTTTATTTGCCTGTTTTTCTTGTGCAGGGGTTGCCATTTAAAAAAAGAAAAAAGAGGAAAATAAGTATGTGCCTGTTTTTCCATACAGTGCTATTGCAGACACCAAACGTGCTGGTTTTTTCCTGAGAGGAAAGGTAGGCTGGTTCAGATACTACAATAGGAGTCAGTGCTGATTCCGTTTGACCTTAAATTAGTTATTCTGGAACTAATCATGGTACTCGGTTTGGGAACGGCTCAGGTTGTTTTTTTGGGGGGTTGGGTTGTTTTGTTTTGGGGTGTTTTTTTTGGTTGGGCTGGTTTTTGAAGCTTAAAGCTGGAAAAACAAAGGTTTGCCAAATTGCTAGTCATAGGGCTTGTTTCATCCAGGGCAGAACAAACTTTATTGCCTTTGAGAACGTTTGGGCTTAGAAATGCTGCTGGGTGGATAGTTCTGGAGAGAGCAGTCTGTCCTTTGTGCCAGAGCCTTGTCTCACCACTGTCTTCGAAAGGTCTACTGGGATGTGAATTTACCTCCTATGTATCACCATTGCAGCCTGGGCAGTAAAGTCATGGAATCATGGAACAGTTGGGGTTGGAAAATGCCGTTTTTCTTCTAGCAGATTCCTTGTGGGTGGATCTAGAGGTTGATTTAGCCTCCTGTTCACGTGTTTCACTTCTGGCTGGAGGATGTTAGCTGGTGGGGTCTTCCAGGGGGAATTTTGTTAAGGCCCTGTTGGTTTACCAGGAACACGATGGAGAACTTCAAGTGTGATGGGAAGAGCAACCTTTAGTCCCCTTGTTGCGCCTGGGGAAGCAAAGAAGGTCTTGTTGTAACTTTGCCAACCACTGTCTTTCAACTTTAAAGCTTCTTCTGCCAGTCAAAGTTTTGGGCTTCATGAAGCAACTCTGAGCAATTGGGGAACTGCCCTCCATCATGCTGATAATTTTCTCTGAGGTTGGATGACTCCACATTTTTACATTGTCAAAGAAGTTTGTATTTTGTTTGTGAGCTCTGGGTTTGCTGTGCACATCCCTGCAACCAGCTCCCCATCTGATACATTTTGGGCTTGTGCGTGCACAAAGTTGAATGGAGAGGGATCTCCTGGCTGAGATGGGAGCAGCCAACATAAAACTGAGATTAATTTGACACGTGGGCAGCTGAAGCTTCCCCTTTCCCTCCCCAGACTGTAGCAAATCCCTTCATGTGTCCCCAGTGATCTTATGTGAGCTGGGATGAGGTTTGCTGAGGGGGAGGAGGCACGTGGACCTGACTCTGTGGGAGCTCTGTGCTTACTTTAAGGGCCTGCAGGATCCTTAAGGTCAGTCTGGACCTGGCAAAGAGTATGCTATGGGATGAACTCCGACATTCATCAGGGTGGCCACCATCATCCTCGCTTTGTTTGTGTGCTGCCCAGTTGCAGTGTGGTCCTACTGTACAGCAAGACCTTCTTGGTGCCACTGCAGCTCCGGTGATGACCACGAACGTAAAGCCATTTTCACAGTTCTCTGGTATTTTAGGAATTCTGGAGCTGTTGTTTGCTGACTGCGCAGCTGGAGCGTGGGAGGAAAGCAGAACACCGTGGTGGGTGTGGGAGGCCAAGGAAGTATGTGAAAATGGGCTCAAGGGGATGAACTTCATCCATAAAATATATGGAGTAAGTTGGACTTACACCAAGTCAGCACTACGACTGTTTTAGTCCAGCTTAAACATCACTGCAGACTAGATCTACAGTGCAGTCTTAGGCAGAATCTTCGTCAAAAGCAATGACTAAGCCCAGCTTTGCTCTGTCACAGGAGAGGAGTTAATGACACAGGAACCAGCCTCTCTTCATTTGCTGAACTCTCATTATTTATTGTTTCAATAGACAGGACAAATATTCAACAAATAGTCTTCCTGACCTTAAGTGATTGTGGTGGTCTGATTATAAATAAACTGAAAATCTGAATTCTCAATTCTTTTTTTTTTTTTAATTTAAAGCAGGCTAAACCCCATGGGAATTATGTCTTCCAGTGGCCTGAACTAAAACGGGTTCATGCCCTGGTTTTCATCTGTAGGATAATACACTGACTTGGGGTGGAGATATTTTCCTGACAAAGCTTTGGAGTAGCTCTAAGGTTTAGGATGAACTCATTTTCTCCCTTCTGCGTGCCCTCCCCTGACTATAGGTAGCTCTGGATTGAAGCAGGGTGGAGAATGCTCCGGTAAGTGCCTTTGGGTCCTTGGAGCTGGAGGATGCAACAGGAAATCCGTAGCAGTTGAGGGGGCTCCCAGCACCCTCCCAGAGGGATGTGTTCCACACTGTCTCTACTGTCTCCGTGGGATCTCTTAGGAGTATTTATACTCCCAGAGGAATATGAAGGGATTACAAACTCCCAGTGGAGCCTGCTGAGCTGTGCCCTGCTGTGGGGCTGTGCTTTCCTGCCTTCCATCCAGGAAAAATGAGCAGCCCTTTCACTGGTGGGAATTTGTTGTGGGATCTGCCATGGCCGTGGCGTTGGGTGTGCAAAGCCCTGGTCCCAGGGAAAGGTGTGCTGGGGTGGGGGGAGCGGCTGGGACCTGAAGGTTTGAGGATCCCAGGCAGAGAGGAGCCTGTGGCTCCTTCGGGAACGTTTCCACGTGGTTGCTGTCAGAGTTGTGGATCTGTGCCTCCTCTTCCAGCCTGTGCAGCTCTGCTACTCGACCCTGAGGAAAAAACATTCCCTCCTCTATCAGCACGTTTCAGTTACTAACCTGTTCTTACCTTAACCCAGGTTTTTTCCCTTCCCTGACTCTCCTCCTTGGTCCCACAGGGGAAAGGGGGACTGAGAGAGCGGCTTAGTTGTCGGCTGGGCTTAAAGCACAGCAGCCTGTCTTGTCTTTTGCAGTGATAAAGCAGGGATTTAGGCCAAGGACCTAAATCTTGTGTTAACATGCTTCCTTTGCCCCTGCTTTTCCCAGGGCAGCCACTGACCACAACGTTGACAACACCACAGCAATCCTCAGGGAGTGGCTGAAGAACGTGCAGCACCTCTACCACGATGTGGAGTGGAGACCCATGGAGGAACCCCGGTGAGTACCACAGCGAGGGGCTGACCTGGTTTGCTGTTTCCAAACCAGAAGCTGTACTAAATGTCCAAGCATCAAAGTGTGAACTGCTTATTCTCTGGGGTCTGTCCCATTAAAACTGTGTTCCTATGAAAAAAAGGTAGGGTAAGGTCTCTGTGCAGAGGTCTCTTGACTTCAGTAAAGCAGCTCATGCAGATCTTCGAAGGAAGCATTTTCCATTCAGTTATTTAGCATCTGCAGCTGCTCTTTTTGCATGGTAAACAAACATCAAGAGCTACAGGGAATTAGAACTATCATGCTCTATTTGCAAGGAAGCAGAGAAATCGTAGCCCATTCTCCGTAATATGTGTGAAAGCTCTGAGACATGAAATATTCAGTAAGTGCTGAGGCAGAGAACTAGATTTAATTCAGTATATTATGCCTTTGCATGACTTGCAGGACCATTGCTTTGAAATATGATGTGTTGGGGTTTTATTGCTTTAATTTTTATTTATTTTTAAGATCAGCTGTTCCTGGTTTTGTTCTGTTTTCTATTTCTTCCATCAAGGAAAATTACATCATTTCCCCCTTCCTTTTAGGCTTGCTTTTACTTTCAAGGTCCTCAGTGCAGTGGTTGGGTATTTGTGGTACAAATCCGCAGGGAACGCTGGGTTTATTGACATTTTTAATCCTTTCATTGGAGTCGAGTTTTCTTCCTGTCGAACTTGGCTTTTTTAATTTCTGCCAAAAGCTTTTGCAATTCTTAGCTCCTTCCCTGGCTTGTGCAGGCACTGGTTCAAAGTCCTGCATTTTTATTCCACATAGGGACCTATCCCTAAGTTTCCTTACGTCTTTGTAGCAAAGGCTTTGCTTTTGGGCCCGACCCTGAGAGCAGAGGCACGCACGCGGCTGTGGTGGCACAGTGGGGGTCGTGGGAGTCGAGTGTTGGGTGTTTGGAGACTTCAAGAGCTGTTCCTGGGATGTGTTAACGGTTCCGAAGAACGCCCAGACCCCTTCATCTTCACATCCCAGCTTTGTTGATTCTGCAGGGCTGAAGGGAGCTGGATTTGCAGCCCAGAGGGCAGAGGAGTTTCTAGCAGGGGGTCAGGCAGGGTAAATCAGCTGCAGTTCATTTTTTGGGGAGGGGGGACCCTCTGCCGAAGGAGTTCCTGGGTTGGACGGTGCTGCTTCTCTGGGTCGTCAGGAAACACTGCGGCGCTGCTTGTTCCCTGGTGCCCTCTGTGCTTTATGCCAGCACAGAACCTGGAATGATTCTCCCTCAAAACCTCTCCTGGGTTGCCTGAGGTGACTCTTAACGCTGTTTTCCTTGCGGAATGAAGGCAGCAAGGGAACTCTCTCTCTCTCTCTCTTTTTTCTTTTTTTTTTGTTTTTTTTTTTTTTTTTTTGACTGGTGGAATAAGGCCCAGACGTGTTTTGCAGTCTTTTTTTTTTTTTTTTTTAGGTCTTACCCAGAAGAAATCGGTCCAAAACATTGGCCAAGCTCCCGATTCACTCACGTGATGAAGCTGCGCCAGGCTGCCCTGCGTGCTGCCCGGGAGAGGTGGTCAGACTACATCCTGGTAAATACACGCTCTGACTTATTAACTGCCCTCAGGCTAAAGCTTTTCAGGTGGTCACTTGGATACCGGGGACTGTCAGAAAGTTTTCTCTCCACCTGAAGGCAAATTGAGGTGCCGTGGGTTCATTCCTCGGGCTGGTGACCCAGAGACTTTGCAGCTGGGGAGGTGAGTCCTGGGGTAAGCTCAGGGCTTTCTCCACGGGCGTCAGGATTGAACCTAGTCCTGGTGGTGGGAGGTACCTGCAAGGGTCCCCCAGATTGAAGCCCATCTGGTGGAATGTAAGGGAATATTTTTGCAGGGCAGCTGTGGGAAGTTGCTGCCCCTGGTCGCTGCAGTAGCAGTTAATGGGGGTGTTCCCACAGCCCCTGAGCGAGGCGAGGGTGTGAGGTCGGTTTGAGTCGTTCTTGCTCCTTTTCACAGAATAAACTTGTCCTGAATTTTCAGCTATGCTGTTTTCCCTCTCAGCTCCCTTGTCCCTGTGCTGGTGTAACACTGTTGTGGAGTCGGGGAAGCTCCACATCTTTGCCCATCTCACTGCTGTGTCCTACGGGCAGCTGCCTCTGGGCTTGCTGGTAACACCAATGTGCCCTGTGAGGCCAAACCCACCAGCTCACTGTTGCGGGGGTTTTTTTTGCCAACTGTTGACTCATAGAAGTGTTTAGGTTGGAAAAGACTTCTAAGGTCATTGAATCCAGCCGTTAACCCAGTGCTGCCAAGGCCACATGCACATGGCTTTTAAATTCCTCCAGGGATGGTGACTCCACCACTCCCCTGGGCAGCTTTTTCCAATGCTGGACAACCCTTTCAGGGAAGAAATTTTCCCCGGTATCAAACTTAAACCTGCCATGGTGCAATTTGGAGGCTGTTTCCTCTCCTCCTGTCCCTGTTCCCTGGGAGCAGCTCCCCCCTCCTGTCAGGGAGTTGCAGAGCCAGAAGGTCCCCCCTGAGCCTCCTTTTCTCCAGGCTGAGCCCCC
>JAWMRA010000005.1:24216785-24267715 GCA_035584735.1 Pseudotriccus pelzelni | reverse complement strand
ACACTTCCAGGGATCCAGGGGCAGCCACAGCTTCTCTGGGCAACCTGTGCCAGGGCCTGCCCACCCTCACAGGGAAGCTTCCTCCTAATCCCTAGTCTAGCCCTGCCCCTCTGACAGCATGAAGCCATTCCCCTTGCCCTGTCAGTTCCTATCTTTGAAGGGTTAGTTAGGGAGCAGGCTGGGATTGGTTTCGTGGGAGAGGCTGCCTGCTGCCAGCCAGGCAGAACAGCAAATGGCACCGGAATGGTTTTGCTTCGGAAGCAGAACTTTTTGGGACTGAGGTCCTGGCGCAAGTTTGATTGTGGCTACGTAGCCGCAGAGCAATGAAATCTGCTGGTAACAGACCTGATTCTGGTTTCTGCTTTTCTGTGATCCCCAGGAATACAGATGTTCATCTGCAACCGTGAACACTACGGGTTCCTTCCCATGCCCCTGAAACCGCACCAGTCGGTGCAGGAAGAGGCTGAGAACTTTGTGCACACGCTGATCGAGGCCATGAGTAAGTTGCTGTGCCCTTGCCAGGATGGATCCCCCCATGTCTGCAGAACTCTCCTGCCACTGGCCCAGCTCTCATTCCCTTGGAGGTCTGCATCCTGATCTGACTGCTCTCATACTGTTTTGATACGCAGTTTTCCATTTTCCACCTCTTTTCTACTTAGGAATGACCTTCTTGGTCAGGTCAGCCCCGTCCACAAAATCCCTCAACTTCCCTGTATCAAATGCAAAAATGCATCTTTCACGTGGAGAGGGTGCTGCAGGACTGTGTTTGCTTCCCAGAGTCTGTCTGGCACATGGCTGCTGGCTCCAGCTTTGCAGTGTGGATGCTCTCTGCTGTGCCCATCCTGCACTGACTCCTCATCCCAGCTCCCTGGGGTCCCTGATGGAAATGTTGATGCAGGATGTACGTGGAGGTGACGTTTGGGATTTGTGCTCTCTTTCAGTCGATCGCCCTCCTGTTGAGCCCTCTCAGTACATCTCTGTTCCTCCGAAGCACCCTGACAAGATGGGATTTGATGAAGTAAGGATCCTGTTTGCTGCTTATTGTCTTGTCTTCCCACTCATCACCTGGAGGACCTGGGTTCTCCCTGTAGCTGAGCTCCCAGCTGTTTTCCTTGGAGTATATTATCTTTTTGCTTAGTTACCTTTTTCCTGATTGCTCGTCTTTTGGGTTGACACCTTTTGCAAGGAAAAAAATAGCCAGTGTTATGTGGGGAGAACTGCTGAGCTCAGGGCAGCAGAAGGGAAAGGCCTCCAGGAGTGGTCTGATGTTTGCTGTGGAGAAAGGAGGGCAGTCGGATCTGTGGGCACTTGGTACCTGCTACAAAACCCCTGTTTGGAAGTGCAGATTTGGGTGCAGGGGCAGTGCCCAGCGAACCTTTGGTCTCCCTCTCTTGGTGGTATGGATTTGGGGCTTGGAACAACCTGGTCTAGTAGAAGATGTTCCTGCCCATGGCAGGGGGTTGGAACTAGATGGTCTTTAAGGTCCCTCCCAACCCAAACCACTTGGTGATTCTGTGTTTTAATCCAGCCAGGAGGAGATGACAGAAGTGAGGCAGAAAAACGGGTCATTTAATTCCCCAGTTCTTGTGCTGTCTCCTCTGTATCTGACTCCGCAGAGCAGCTTGGCCGTCCTTCCGGCTGTGACAGAAACGGGTCCTTTGGGAAAGCTCTCCTGCTCTCCAGTGGCAGGAGGGAAGGATTTCTCTCACCTGAGAGAGACACTGGAGAGCCCGGGGCAGCTGGGTGATTGATCCAGGCTCCCAGCTGAGTTCTGGCCCACCCTGGGTACCCCCAGGAGGACTGCAAACCATGCAGGGTGGAGAGGGATCTGCCATGCTTTAATGAACTGGTGTCTGTGTTATTCCCAGAGCCGGCAGCCCCTGTGTGTGCAGCTGCCAGGGAGGCCCTGGCTCCGTGGCTGAGGGAGCCGTGGGGATCAGGGGAACCTTTGTCTTCTTGGTGTGTTCTGCTCCATCTGTTTGTGTGTCTCGTGAAGCTGAACCCGATCCGGCTGTGTGTGTTTGAGCATCTGTGTTTAGGGCACAGCTGGTCCAGGTTTTTTTCCATGTTTTCCTTTGTGGCTTCGCTTTATTTATCCAGTTTATTATTTTTGCATTTGTCCTGAGCTGGAATTCGTTCCGCTTCTTACTGGGATGAGGTTTTGCTCCACGGGCTACAACGCTGCACTTGTACTTGTCTTTCTGGGACTGAAAAGTATCCTTGAGCCTCTGAGGTTTACCTGCAACGAGGGCTCAGTCCTCAGCCCTCCAGAGTCTCTTTGAGGCTTGGATGGAGCCCTGCCCGGACATCTCTGTTCCCAGCCTTGGCTCCGAGCAGCAGCTTCTCAGTGCCTCAGAAGTAATTACAAAAATCCTCTCTTTACTGGGATGGTGGCCCTGCTGATAGTCCTCAATCCAGGCAGTGGCAGCAGTGTGGGTCAGTGTTCCTGTGGGACTGAGGCTGCAGGTGGCTGCGTTACTCTGTGTTTAATATAAACCTAAACATCCTGCCTCTTTGGGAATTACAGACTTGGCTGTAACTGGTCTCCCCTCCCTTCTGTTCACCCTCAAAGAGCAAGTTTCTGCCATGAACGTCCATCAGAAGTAGCTGTTAGGAAGGGAGCGATCCTCTAGGCTTTCAACTGAAAACCAACTCATGATTTTTTGGACAAATTCTGAGCAGCCAGGAATGAAAAAACTCCTGGTGTTTTCACAAGACCTGCTTTTCCAGAGGGGCTGCTAGAGAAGAGTGGCTCAAGATTTCTCTCCTGCCTCCCTCCCCAGCCAGGAGGCTGATGACGTCTTTCTCTTCCTACCCAGATTTTCATGATCAATCTGAAGCGTCGGAAGGACAGGCGGGATCGGATGCTGCGGACTCTCTATGAGCAGGAGATTGCAGTCAAGATAGTGGAGGCTGTGGATGGAAAGTGAGTTTTGGCCGGGGTTGATGACGTTTTCAAAGAGTGGGATGTGCTTAACTGCTTCACAGCATCTCCTTGGATGGCCTGACCTCCTTCTCGTGGGGCAGGGTGGGCTGAGGGGGGAGGTGAACACCACTTTTATCTCCCTGACAGCTGTCTGGGGCAGTTTTGCTCTGTTTCTTTCTTCTTTTGCAATTAGTCAGTCCCTGTGAGAGAACCAGGGCAGGGGGGTTCAGACTAAGGTTAAAATCAGGTTCAAATCATACTGATTTCTGTGAATTGAGCAGTTATCTCCTGAGAATGTTGTCCATCCCAGTGCCAGCCCTTCTCAAGCTTACTCTAAGGTTTGGAGCACAACTCTGAAGAGGAGCAGCTGGGGAGGGGGTGCTCAGCCTGGAGAAAAAGAGGCTCAAGGGGGACCTGCTTGCTCTCTGCAACTCCCTGACAGGAGGAGGGAGCCTGGAGGGGAGGTCAGGCTCTGCTCCGGGGGAACAAGGGGCAGGAGGAGAAGAAACAGCCTTAAGTTGTGCCAGGGGAGGTTTAGATTTGATACTGGGAAAAATTTCTTCCCAGAAAGAGTTGTCGAGGCCTGGCACAGCTGCCCCGGGCAGTGGTGGAGTCCCCATCCCTGAAGTGTTCAAAAATTCTGTGGATGTGGCACTTGGGGACATGGTTTATGGTGGGGTTGGCAGTGCTGGGTTAATGGTTGGACTCGATGACCTTGGAGGGTTTTTCCTACCTAAATGATTCATGATTCTAAGGTATGTTAAGATCATTTTATAATGAAAAATCAGGGACTGCCAAAATGTTGGGTCTGTGAGTTGCAAAAAAGGCCTTGAAGAGACAGGAGCCCACATGCCATCTAGTGGTCTTGGAGACTTGGGATTCCATCAAGGATGGGAAAACAGTCTTAGCCAAGGAAAATAGGAAAACTCAGGCTAAATAATCGAAGGAAAATAATTGAAGCCAAGCACCTGACGTGCTGATGATCCCACAAGAGGTCCTTTGCAGAGTTAATGAAAATTGATGGTCTCACGAGAAGTCTTTGGCAGAGTTAAGGATATGATTTATCAGCTTGATTTAGAAATGTATTTTCCTCCGTGTTTTTGAGCAAAACAAGTGCAGGAGTTTCTCGAGGTGCGGCTTTTCCCTGAATATGAGCAGCATTCCCTGCGTTGTGCTTGTGTCTGGCTTGAATTGGCTCGTGTTCTTGAAATGGTGATTGACAGTCTCTCCTTCCCAGAGCACTGAACACAAGTCAGCTCAAAGCTCTCAGCATCGAAATGCTCCCGGGATACCAGGACCCGTATTCCTCCAGGCCACTGACCAGAGGAGAGATCGGCTGCTTCCTGAGCCACTATTACATCTGGAAGGAGGTATGGAGTTTGGGTGCCTTGGCATTCCTGCAGGAAGGGATTGTGTCCGAGTGCACAACCAGTCCTGGGGCAGAGCACGAAGTCCAGTGCAGTTTTTGGAAGTACTGGAATGGAACTGATTCCTTGGGTTGCAGGGGTTTTCTTCGGCACAGCTTTCACATCTCCCCTTTCCTCTTCTGCTACCTAGAGGGGCTCCAAGAGAGCTGGAGAGGGACAAGGGGGAATGGCTTCCCACTGCCAGAGGGTAGGGTTAGATGGGATACTGAGAAGGAATTCTTGGCTGTGAGGGTGGGCAGGCCCTGGCACAGGTTGCCCAGAGAAGCTGTGGCTGCCCCTGGATCCCTGGAAGTGTCCAAGGCCATGTTGGATGGGGCTTGGAGCAACCTGGGCTGGTGGAAGGTGCCCCTACCAGGTCAGGGTGACCCCCTCAACTTCAGGTTGCCCTTGTGGGCCACTGTCCTCACTTGTGAACCCCCCTGTTTCAGGTGGTGAACAGAGGGCTGGAGAAGACGCTCGTCATTGAGGATGATGTGCGCTTTGAACACCAGTTTAAGAGGAAGCTCGTGAAGCTGATGGATGACATTGAACAAGCCCAGCTAGACTGGGAGCTTATGTAAGTTACTGGTCCTCGGCCATCTGGGAGCTCCTGGGCACGTGGGGAGGTTGGCAGCACTGCTGGGTCGTGACAGAGGGGAGCTGCAGGTCGATGTTGGAGTGCAGGGGACAGTGGCAGACACTTCAGTGGCTCTTCCCATCGGGGCAGAGCTGCCTTCTGGGGCAGGCTGGTGCTGGATGCCCAGTGGGCACCATCACTGCCCTTTGTGGGCAGCATTGGCTGATCTCAGCAGTGTAGGAGAGGCTGCTGTGACAGAGGAACTGGCACAGCTCAGTCCTCAGCCTGGGACCATGTCATCTCAGTTCCTTATGGAGCTGAGGCTCCTTACGGAGCCTTTCGCAGCTGTACCACTCACTGGGTTAAGACTTGGATGTCTGGGAGTGGTGCAGGACAGAAATCTGTGAGCTGAGTCAGGGATTGTTTCTTGGATTGACCCTTTGCCCTGCCCTAGCTGACAGCAGTCTTGTGATCCTGACGGCAGCAAATTCACTTCGGTTCCCATCTCCTTGATGTTTTCACCCTTTAAGCTACATTGGCCGGAAAAGGATGCAGGTGCAGGAGCCCGAGAAAGCCGTTCCCAATGTCAGGAACCTGGTGGAAGCTGATTACTCGTACTGGACCCTGGGCTATGCAATCTCTTTCCACGGGGCTCAGAAGCTCATCGGGGCTGAGCCCTTCGGCAAGATGCTGCCCGTGGATGAATTTCTGCCAGTCATGTACAACAAACACCCTGTGTAAGTCGGACACCTCCGTGGCTCAGGGGGACACGAGCTGGGTCCTGCTGACTGGTCTTGAGCTGGATCATGTTGGTGGCCTGCTTAGTGGGGACTCCTTGTGCTTGTTGCCCGTGCCCTCACCACACAGATCAAAGGTGGTGACAGTGAGGGGTGTCCCTGCCTGGGGCAGGGATTGTGGGCTGGTTCTGAGGGCTTGGGCTGTCTCTGGGAACAGGCTGTGGTTGTAGAGGGGTGTGTGGTCGTAAGGCACGTGGTTCTGGCTGTAGAGAGCCAGGCTGTACCCCAGCACCTACCCCTGCTCCCTGGGACCCCCCGCTCAGGGGACTGACCTGTCTCCCAAGCCGGGTGCCGGTGAAGATCCGCTCTGTTTCTGATGGTTTCTCTCCTCTGCAGCACCAAGTACATGGAGTACTACGAGTCCAGAGACTTGAAAGCCTTTTCGGCAGAACCCCTGCTTGTTTACCCCACCCACTACACAGGGCAGCCAGGCTACCTCAGCGACACAGAGACCTCCACCATCTGGGACAACGAGACCGTGTCGACGGACTGGGACAGAACGCACTCCTGGAAATCCCGGCAGCAGGACCAGATCCACAGCGACGCCCAGAACAAGGACGCCCTGCCTTCCCAGTCGTCTCTCAACACGCCGTCATCCAGGGATGAGCTATGACTGCCCGCTCCCCTGGAACTCTGTGACAGCTGAACCTGCCTCACACGTTGGCTTTTCACCCTTGAAAGTTGTAGAGCAGCTCTTCATGTGGTCTCCTTTCCCGCTGCTTCCGATGGCCGAGTGCAATGGTTGGACCAGATGCTTGCCCGGGCCACTGAGGACAGGGTGGGGGATGAAGGAGGAAAAAGAACAAGTGTTCCAGACTGGCAGAGAGCTGAACAAAAGCCCTGGAAAGCTTTTGTTAAAAAAACAAAACGAAATACCAGCCTGGAATGGCGTCTTTCTACAGTTCTTCATGTAGAACACTGTATTTATAAAGATTAATATATAGAGGTGTACAGCTGTTCATGCCTTTTGGGATGGCTGTACCTGGGCTGCTGCCTCACTCCTTGTAGGTCTGTAAGCTTTTACCACCCTCTTGCCGAGCGTTTGGGGGATTTGGATTTGTTTTCCAAAGGGATTTCTGTCAGAATTGAGGTGTTTCCCAAAAATGTTCAGTGCAGGGGAGCAGCGCTCCTCTGTCGTCCTCCCCCATCACAATCACTGCTGGCTTCCCCCAGCACATTTCTAATCTTGTTACATCCCATCTAAACAGGCCTCCCAATCCAGAAGGGATGTCTTGGCATGTCTGAAATCGTGGGAGTGGAGGTGGTTGGTTTTATTTGTCTCCCTGAAGGGAACACGGGGAGTTGGTCGGTGTCATGTCCTGTTTCACTCCCTGCCTCAATTTGTTCCTTCAGGAAAACAAAACCCCACAACCTATTTGCAGGCCTGTTTACTGAGGCCGTGAGAGCAAGTGTTGGAGTTCTGGGAACTTAAAATCTAAAAAGGTAGGTTAAAAACTCTCCTTATTGAACTGAAACAATCTACAGCAATGTTACTGTCTCAACAGCCCAATAGAATTGTGTGTTACAGGACAGAAAGGCAACTTGCCTGGATACTTTTTCATGGGAGGAGCAAACTTGTCTTCTTTCGAGGAGTTCTGATGTACTTGATGTTGGCTCACATGCCAGCAGGGTATGGTGTTTATTTTAATTAAAAAAAAACAAAAAACTTTGTCAGAGGCCAGGTGATCACAGACTACCCTGCTTAGAGCAGCTGGCACAGACCCGAAGCTGCTGGGCAGTGGGAGGGATTCCCTCCTGGAATTGCCATCTAGGGACTCACCTGCTGGCAGATCTGTGCTTGAGTATGCGTGGCTGGGGTTTTGTTTTTGATTTGTGTTTGTTTTTAATAATTACGGATCAATGTTGAGCTTTCTGCTAAAGAAGACATGTTATTACCTGTCAGCCGGTCTGATAATTAATACATAGAACCTGGTGCAAGATGAGCAGCTGTGTGTGTTCTTCATTGAGTGGGAGAATCATGGAATGGTTTGGGATGGAAGGCACCTTTCAAGGTCACCCAGTCCAACCCTCGCCATGGGCAGGGATGCCTTCCACTAGACCAGGTTGCCCAGAGCCTTGTTCAACCTGGCCTTGAGCGTTCAATGTTAATTAAAGGCCATCCGAAGGGATTCTGAGCTGTGTCACTCTCCCCTGGGGTCCCTGGAGGTATAAATGTGCCTGTTCTCCCACCTGGGAGCCGCGTTCCTTCGGTCCAGCTGGGAACGGGTGCCTGCAGGACTGGTGAGTATGGATGTGCCCTGGGGGGCCCCACGCACAGCCGGGCTCCTTCCTTCCTCACGATCCCTGTCGCCTCCTCTGCAGGTCTCACTGTACCAGCCCGGGTCTGGCCTGTTTGAAGGACACTGGAAACCCCAGAGGTGGTGGCTGGATGCGTGGAGTGGCCTGCAGCGGGGCTTCCATGAACCAGGTGAGCATCCAGCATGTGGGATACAAGAGCCGCCTCTCTTCCACCCTCGTGTGCTTGTTGTTCTGTGCCAGACCCTCTTCTGTGCCTTCCCCCTGCCGTGGGATTGCCCTGTGTCGGCACAAGGTGCTCCCCACTAGGAAACAGCACGGCTTTTTTCCAAAAAATACAAGCAATTTGAGCCCTCTCCTGACCCCTCCCCACCCCCTTTGGTTTTTTACCTTGTTCAAATACTAAAAGATAGAAAAGGTCTGATTTCCTTAAGCAGAGCAGTAGCAGTTTATGAAGGGCAGCTTTACAACAGGGCTGGGATTTTTAGCTTGGGTTTTTTTGTGTTGAGTTGACTCGGGAAGCAGGTGATTCAGGGGGGGTTTGATGGTGCTTTCAGGGAAGGGAACAAATTAGGAATACGTGAATTAAGTGACTGTGCCTGTTTCAGAGGAGACAAGGCCTCAATCTTGCTGATCCTTCCTTTACCTTGTGTGTTTATTTATATAAAAATTGTTTATTGACATATGCAAGACCTGGGGGTTGCCTGTGGTTCTACCCTTGCAACAAGTGCTGTTCCCTGTCTGTGTTTTCAGTTCCTTGGCAGGTGCTGGCCAGGCTTTGCCCTGCTCAAAAATAACTGTATTTTGGAAAAGTAGGAGCCAGTTGAAACACTTCTGGATTTTTCTGGTATTTTTCCAGTTTCCATGTACTTACTTAACTAACTTTGTAATTTTTTTTTTGCCTCATCTAAAGGGCTTCAAAGCTGAGGAGGAGCACCAGCTTTGAACCAGCCTTCTGGCAGCTTCTTTGCATGAAAGGTTGTGGTGACAGGCCCTAAAAATTATTAATTGCAATAAGACTGCTTGGACCCAGCAGCTCTGTCTTTGCTTTGGGTTAAGGATGGAAGAGTGCTGCTGTGCTCTCAATGGCTTTGGCTTTGCTGTTTAGAAGTTAAAACGAAGTAAAAGCGAAGAAGCTGAAGAGAATGACAGTGAGGGAAGTGCTGTGAGGTGTAAAAATCCCACAACTGACATGCAGTAATAAAAGAAAATCAACTGACTCCAGGCAAATATTAATGAAAAACAATTAATATACTTATCATATAAAGATTACAGGTAAGCAATTAAAAACCTCTTATATATAAACATTTGGAGAGTGTAATTTCAAAATCCAGAACATTCACTTTTCAGCTTAACACAGACATACAACCTCTGAGTGAATGGTACTATGTACATTAGGAACTATGCTATATGTACATGGGAAACTGCTCTGTACAGACACACTGAACCAAAATGCAGAGAAAACTTCTAGTCTTGCCCTAAATCTGGGCAAAAGTTAAGGCTCAGTAACAACCCCCTCCTCTACCACCCTCTAAACCAAGACACAACTGGAACTCATAAACTGTTCAGACCAGGACCTACAATAGGGCTCTTGGATGTACAGCAGGCCTGTTGGACCTACAGTAGGTCTGTTTCACCTACCTGTAAACAGAAGTGATAAATCCAAATGTAGTGTAAAACTTCAAGAACCTGAGCCCAGTTTTGAAAATTAGTGCGACAGAAATGGGGGGAAAAAGGCCCAGGCACGGATAAAATTCTGTTTTAACTAGTGATCCTTAACAATCCTAAGTTACCTATTTGGATAATAACTAACTCCTAAATTTGCACAATGCTGTCTACAGAAACAGAAATACTGTATCTATTTAATGTGTCTCAAATAAGGGCTGTTGACAATCCAGCGTCTCACTTATGGCTTTTAAAAAATTTTAAAAGTTCTGCTCACGAAGAGTAATTGCACATGAGGAAGAGGTACATCCATCACACGAGAAAGGCATCGAGTTCTGTTCCCTGGGTTAACCAAGTCCAAGGCAAACCACCCTGTCGTGGCATTAAGAACCTCAATCCAACACCACCGGTGTGCGCTCGTCCCGTCCACGAACGATTCATGACGATCATCCAAAGGCAAGTGCAGTTCATTCATTTTAAAGTTCTTTGGAAACGAGATCCAAAATAGGGAATTCTCCGGCGCAGAGCCAAGTGCAAAAAAAAGCCTTCGGCTGGTTCAGGCAGACGCGCACTCGGAACTTTCTTCAGCTGCGTAAAAATAAATTCAGGTGATCTTCTGTGTAATACTGGCACAAAGGACACTGTTTTCTCACCGAGAGAGCTGGCTCGTGGGCTGTCCTTGAGACAGAGGGCTGCCCAGTCCTCCAATTGCACGTTTTCAACAGGTAATACTGACACATCCACCCCTAACACTGGACGGCAGCGCAGGTGAAGTCTCAGCCCACGAGCTCTGCTTTTTTCCGCAGGATGAAGTCGAAGTTCACGTGGCTGTTCATGCCATAGAACACGTTGGCATCGCGTGGGAACACCAGCTCTGCAAAACAGGGCCCCGAGCAGCGTCAGCACGACGGAAAGCTGGGAAAGGGCAGGGAGCAGGGAGCGACGGAGCGTGGGGGGCCCTTTGCCTGTTCGGCCAGAGTGGCATCGGGAGTTGCCCACAGCAGCTCTGCCACGTGGAAGGGGCAGCAGGGCAGCAGATGGAGGCCAAGCCCAGGCTGTGTCAAGGCTGGCGGAGGCCGTGGCAGCCCCTCTCAGAGGAGGCTGTGTGGGAAACCAGTGATTCAAGGGATGTGCATGCTCTGCTCCCAGGGAGGCAGAGCCCCACCACCCAGAGCTCACGCTTGCCCTGCGGCCACAGCGCCCATGGGGAGGTTGGCCGGGCAGCCCAGGAGCTGGCTCTGCCCATGGGAAGTGGGATGTGCTGACAGGCCATGAGAAACCATCCCTGAGCATCCAGGGGGTTGTTCTCCCTGGCAGCTGGGACCTGTCCATGGCACTTCTAGTGCTTCGCATTTTAACGCTTTCCTTCAAAATCCAGCGGAACTTTTCAGGCAGCGGCAGAGTTCAGCTTCCCTACCTTTGTCCTCAGAGATGACCTGCACAAGCTCGTAATCTTCCACTGCATCAGGTTCCACGTTGTGCTTCAGCAAGGCTCTCTGGGTGACATCAGGAATTCTGTCTTGGTTAGTTATCTGGAAAGGTAAGAGTTGCAATGAGAGGTTCTGCTTACTCATGAGAGTAATGATTTAGGAATTAGCAAAAACCTGTTTGGTTTTGGAAAAGATGTCACACAACTGAGAAAAACACAGTGGGTCAGTAAGAGAGTTGGTAGATGCTGACAGATACCAAAATGTGGTATTTGTGACATTGGGAGGTGGTGGCTTTTTGGTTCAAGATGACACAGCACTAGATGAGACAGCAGTAAATCACAGCGTCTGCTCTCTTGTGCAAAGTCTTGAGAGGTGGGACATCATTCTCACAGGCCACAAAAGCCCCCATCTGCTGTTTGCTAGCACAGACTCCTGTGCTAAGCACTTCCACTGACATCCTGCAACGATTTCTGCCCTGGTAGCTGGGTTGGCTGGCTGCTGTGGAAGTGCTGTGCATCCGGAGCCTTCCGTGTCAGGCCCTCAGGGAACAGCTTGTAGCATTTGGGGAGATCACACCATGAAAATCAGAAGGTAGCTAAAGGTGCTAAGAACTACCCTGCTGTGGGTGTGTTCCCTCCAGGCAGGCCCTGAGGGTGTTCACAGCCCAGCACTGGCCAGGCACTGCTGAGATCCCTCCGTGGAACCAGCACCGAGGGAAATGAATGCTTGGGGCTGCTGCTCTGGCAAACACAGAGAGGCTGCAGAATTAAAGGCTTGTCAGCTTCCTGTTGCCAGAAACCAGCCCTCTGGGGAAACTCCTCCAGGGAAAACTTGGCATGTGGCATCTTAGGTCAAAATCTGCACACCAATTTCGAGCTGGAAGGCAGGAGCAGCAAGGCCTGCACACGATCACAATGCTTCACTTGGAGCTTTTGGATAAAACACAAACTCTGATTTCCAGACCAGAAGCTTCCCCAAAGCGGCTGTTTTTTCCAAACCTCTCATTTCTACCCCGCTCCACATATTCTGAATGGTAACATTTGTCATTTTCCCTTTCCAGCCAGGTTTGATGAGTCAGCTTAGTGAAGTGTTCTCAGAAGAAGGGTGCATTAGATGCCACATCTGCAGGCAGTTAATGATTTAATACAGTTTAGAGAGGTGTCACTCGCTGCTTTTCTACAGTATTCATTTGCAAAACACGTTGAGAGTACAAATCTTTTGGCTTCTGTCTTTGAGCTCTGCTTTATTTCATGCAGCTCTCCCTGAATTCCTGCTACTTTCTTGTTTCCCGTGTCTAGCTGCATGTCCCCGTTCTCTGCCCGCCTCCTGTTTGAATTGTTTGAATCTTTGTGGTATTCCACCAAATTGGGCCACATCCCCATGATTTTTTTTCCTTTCCCAGCATGAAGGAAGGTTGCTTCCCCTATCAAATGCCTTTTTGTCAACCTTCATTTTCACATTAAAATCCTGCAAAGGATTTTTGCATGTCTGTAACAATTTAGACTAATAATAGTCCAGACTTTATCCTCACTTCCTCTGTTTTGCTTCTGCATTCAGAGAAGTCATTACCCAGTAGATACTGAATTTATAATCCAGCACTAAAACTGTTCCTTTTCCCGACACCTTAGGAAGGGCTCTTCGTTTCTAATCTCTTTTGTCATTAATAACCCTCATGACCGCACTGGTTGTTTCGGTCACCCTTGGATGAGAACATCACCCACCACCAGCTCTGTGGCACTCACCAGGATGCTCTTGTACACGCTGTTGTTGATGCCATCCATGCTGACCCGGATGATGCAGGCGCCTCCGTTCTGCCGGTTGTAAACAGGGAGCACTTTGGAAGTGCTGCATGTCACGGAGCCAGAGGCAGGGCCGCTGTCAGGGCCAGAAGCCTTGTCGAAGATGGAGCACTTGTCAGAGCCTGAGCCCTTGTCAAAGACGGAGCACTTGTTGGAGCCAGAGCCCTTGTCGGAGCCGATGGAGCCCTTGTCGGAGTCATAGCCCTTGTCGGAGCCAACGGAGCTCTTGTCGGAGCCAACGGAGCTCTTGTCATCACTGGAGGGCAGCAAAGTAGGGAATGAGGGTAAAGGTGACACCCCCGAGGAAGGTGCGTTCGTGGAAGAGTCAGGAGAACAGGAGGATAAGGAGTATCCAGGGATCTGCACAACAGAAAGAAAAGCGCTGTCACAAATGGGGTGTTTTGTCTGTCTGCCTGTGTCGTCCTGCAGGAAGAACAGGAGAAAGCAGAAGGCACAGACATAACCTCAGTCACACACGCTCTGCCCAGCAGGCTGGCAGTGGGATTCCTTGCCTCCAGAAAAGCTGGACTTGACTGATTTCACCATTTAAATGCCAATTTATGTCCCACTGTGTGTGCTGGGCACTGGGCGCTGCTCTGGGCTTGCAGTAAGAGCGGCCCAGGAGGTGGCAGCAGATCCAAGGAACAGCATCAGGCTGTGGGCAAGCAGCCAGGAACTGGGACTGGCTGGGAAGGAACAGAGGGAGTCACAGGCACCCCTGCTCCAGGTGGGAGCCTTCACACGAGTGGATGTACCCCCTCTCTGCCATTCTCCTTGGAACTGCCCCCTTCCTTCCCCTGCTGCTCAGGGTTTTCCTTTCTCTCCATCTGCCTTGCTCAAAAGCTTCCTGGTAGGACCAAACCCACTGTAACAGGCAACATAGAAGGGATTGTGCAAGAACCTGACTGGATCACTTCCATTTTTACGCATTTATCTCTAGTCCTACTCCGTTCACACTGAAAGCAACGCTCTAATCAAGACCAAGAGCCTTGGGTAAGGGTCATGGGGGCTGCAGCATCCAGAGCCTCTCACAGCAGCTCCTGGTGGCACCGAGGCCCCAGCTGTACCTTTTTCAAAGGATCCTCAGGACTGGAGATGGGAGTCACACAGACATCCTCAGTTTCGGAGTGATTAAACTCGCACGACGAAACACTGGCCGAATCTGTGCTTTCCCCAGAGCTCCCTCCGAGGGGAGAGCTCTTTGGGGGGTGCTCTTTGGGTGGGGTGATCACATCGGTGCCCAGAAAAAGTCTAGTAGAGCGGGGAAAAAAACAAACAAACAAAAAAAGATATAAAAGCCAGTAAGTGAGAGCAGAACAGAGCAAAGCTTGTCACTTGGTTCAGAACTCTTACGTGTTGTTTTGTTTTCCTATCTGGAGTGGCCTATTGTTTTCATTTCCTCCGTGTTGTTTATACAGTTTGTACAGAGAGTTTGTTAACACACCAAAACAATACCTTCCTGACCCAGTGTGCCCACCAGCTGCAATGCCAAGATGGGAGCTTGTGCCCCCCTATCACGAGACTCCCCTCTGGTCTGTTAAAAGTTTGCAGGCTCACCTGCTCGGAAAAAGGGCTTCAAAAAGGGCAGATTCCCCTGCTGCCAGTTCCTGCCCTCAATCAAGGTGCCACAGATACCAGTTTCTCCCTTAGGAGGCTGGAGATGTACACAACGAGGGATCACAAGAAAGGGTAAATTAAAGGCTCTCCCTCTCCGAAACTCATTCCTAAATGCAGGTCAAGTGAACTGGAAGGAGTGTCAAAGAAAACAAACTGCTACAATACACAGAGTGGAGAAGCAGGGTGCGTTAGATGCCACGTCAGGATGCAATTAGTGATTTAATACAGTTTAGAGAGGTGTCACTCGCTGCTTTTCTACAGTATTCATTGGCAGAACACATTCACAGTGCAGATCTTTTGACTTCAGTCTTCGAGCTGTGCTTTATTCCATGCAGCTTTCCCTGAATTCCTGCTAGTCTCTTGTTTCCTGTGTCTGCTTACCTTCATGTCCCTGTTCTCTACCTGCCTCCTGTTTGAATCTTTGTGGTATTCCACCAAACTGGACCACGGCTCCATGATTTTTTCCTTCTTCAGCTTCAAGGCCGATTGCTTCCACTAGCCTTTTTGATAACCTGACTTTTCATATTAAAATCCTGCAAGGGATTTTTGCATGTCTGTAACAATTTAGACTAATAATAA
The DNA here is from genome assembly GCA_035584735.1 of Pseudotriccus pelzelni. Classification (NCBI taxonomy): domain Eukaryota; kingdom Metazoa; phylum Chordata; class Aves; order Passeriformes; family Tyrannidae; genus Pseudotriccus; species Pseudotriccus pelzelni. The sequence continues at coordinate 24,252,663 of JAWMRA010000005.1, read as the reverse complement.
CCCAGACTTTATCCTCATTTCCTCAGTTTTGCTGCTGCATTCAGGGAAGTCATTACACAATAGGTATTGGATTTAAACCAGCACTGAAACTGTTCCATTTTCCGACACCTTAGGAAGGGCTCTTTGTTTCTAATCTCTTTTATCATTAATAACCCCCACGACTGCTTCTAACAACAGAAAGGGACAGCTTCAGATGCAAGGATGCATTTCTCCTTAAAACAACAGAGGGATCTGCATCCACACCCAGGTTTTGCAGCTGATGAGATGAGCACCACTTGTTTTGAGTTATTAGGGTCCACATTCCCACCCCAAACCTCCTCTGCCCCATCGTACTCACGTGCTGATCCTCTTCACCATGCTTTTCTGGGATTTTGGAGATAGGATGTTAGTATCAGCAGCTGCTTCCACCTCCCGGGACAGTTTGTAACTGCAGGACAGAGGCCACTGGGTTAATTTTTTTACAGACAATGCTATTAGTTATACATCTCAAAGCAGCGACAGGCAAGAAGTTCAGAAACCCTTCACAGAACGTTGCAGCCCCACAAGGAGGAACTCTGCTCTGCCTGCATTTTACCAGTTTTGAAAACTGGTGCTCTTTGGTATGTGTGAGATCCTGTGAGAGGAGAGCTGAAGGCTGCAATAACCTGCCTGCAGGTGTTGTTTGGTGTAAGAACGTCTGCTTTGCCAGCTGGACTGAGAACCTACCTCTCCTCCTCGGTTAAATGCCTCTGGCTCCTGAACCACTGGATGAATTTTTGGTCTGGTGTCAAGCAATAGCTGTTGCACGAAGATTGTAAGAGCTTAATTTGGGCAATGACTTCAAATTCCTAAGAAAAAGAAATAATCAAATAAAAACTTAGAATCAGAAAACAAGATAAAACCAAACAAGCTCATTCATATACTGAACACAATGCAACAACAGATCCATGACAAACTGAGTTTGACCTGAAGTTCAGTTTCAGTTGAGTGACACTTTTTCAAGAACCATTTTTTTCCAAGGACAGGTAGCTTTTTTTCCCCCAGCGTCCATAATGTGCACTCACACTTGTTCCAGAACAAGATAAAATGCTACCCTTAATATGTGTGACCAGAGTGTCTTCTGTTACTCGACTTGTATACACACTTCGCCAAAAAAACTCCTTTAATTGTTTAGAGCAGGTTATAGAGCAGTTTAAGGCAGGAAATGGCTCCATCACAGCCAAATCCAAGTCTGTTTTCAGGCCCCAGGACGGAGATTTGGCACAACTTCATTTAGACCCAAGTAACCTTTACTCCCACAGAGCATTACTTATCTCTGACCAACAAGGACCTGGCTGAACGGAAAGAGTGACAGCATTTATTTCTCAGTCCTGTGGTTTGCTCTCTGCAGCCTTTTACCTACAAATAGTTTATTGCAGCAGACGGAAGATATTTACTAAACTATCTTCTGGAAAGCAAAGGTCTCCTGCCACCAGGTCTGGTGCAGCTCACAGGACAGACACGGTCAGGCAGAGGCTCAGGGCATTTCAGGGATCCTCGTGAACTTGCATAAAATACAAAAGACAGCTGCTAAAGACAAATGGCCTTGCCAAGAGAATGCTGCAAAAGAGGGTATCAATAAACCAAAACCCACAGAGCATTCAACTCACCCTTCGTCTCTTCTCAAAATTAATCAGGCCACCCTGTTGGAAGGAAAGCGAAGGGATCAGAAAAGAGCTAAGGCAACTGTCCCTTGAGACAACTGCATGAAGATTCACAAAAGATTCTTGTTAGTAATACTGCATATTGCTGCCTTTTTGATTTGAAAACAGATTTTTAAGAGCTGCACAAGAACCCGGCAGAAGACACCAGAACAGACACGGTGCTGGGAAGGCAGGCAGGATATTTAGGATTCAAAAAAGTGCCCCAAATTACCTCGACATAGTCCTGAAGGGCTGTGTCAAGCATGATGAGGTCAGTGAGGAAGGTGCCAAGGTAAGGGACCGTGCCTTGCATCACTCCCTGCAAGTGACCAGAGCAATGCTGGATTAAGTAACTGGAAAATGATAATAATTAGAATTCTCAAACACTCCTGTGTAAGAAAATGAAATAAAAGTAATCTGCTTAACCAAAGAGCGGCCCTGTAATTACGTTTTCTTTCATTACCTCATTCTCATTATCTAATCTAGAATTTAAATCAAATTCCGTTGAGAGCAGGATGCTCTCACAGATATTGCCAGGTGGGTTTACACCGCAGCAATGCCACCACTGATTTCCAGCAGTGGGTCCCCAGGAAACCTTGCCTGTGGAAGAAGCACTGAGGGCCAGGGACAGAGTCCCTCAGTCACCTGCTACAAGAGGAAGAGCTGGGGAATGGTCCTGGCCAGCCTGTGTGAGCCACTTCTGCTTCATTCCCGTGGAGTTTAATTCATGTGTTACACCACGTAACAGTCAAATCAAGGCACAGTCTTTTCCCTGTGAGGAGTGACCATCTTCCCCAGCCATCCACTGCACTTTAAACTTCTAGACTGACAGCACTTGCAGAGTTCAGGCTGGCTCTGCACTTGTGAAGGAAACGCTTGTTTCTACCATCCAAAAGGATCTGTATTTTTTTCCAGTCAAACAAACAGACAGACAAAAATCATATTCAGCACTTTGGCCTCCCTATCCCAGATTTCTCTCCCCCCTGTCCTTTTAAATCTTTGCCAGCTTTGAGACAAAAGCCATTTTCACCAGCAGACTGGAAGCCAGACACATTTTACAAAGCCATCTCTGTAAAAGCCTCGTGCAATTTTCAAGCTGGTATGTCAGAAGCTCCACGACCTCGTTTAAAAGTAAATGAGACTTCTGCTCTGGCCAGAGCTAATTTTCTTTATCACATGAACCGCAGCATTTACAGCATGAGTTTTACTGCATGGAAATTGTGTGGCTTTCCCATAGTTCTCTCTAAAGGATAATGGAATTCTGTCTTGCAGGACAGATAAAAGACAGCTGAAAATGACTGACACAAGTTTATACCCATCAATCACCTGCACAACTCACTCTGGTTAAGACCTTTCTAGATTTTGCTTCTTACAAAATTAAGAATTAATTGTACCAATGAGGGTTAATCATGTTACCAAAAAGGAGAGGAAAAACCCCAAACACACCTTATTTTTTTGAAGTTGCAGTCGCTTTTGTGACTTTTTCTGATTTTCTTTCTCGCTGCTGTCCAGGTTTGCAAATTTGGATGTTGCTTCCTGTGAGGTAAGAAGGGATTAAAGGCAATTAATGGAGGATCCAAGTGGCAAGCTGGAAACTACACCTGTGTAAAATAATTGCCAGTATGTTTAATCAGACAAGCTGGGCTAGCAAAAATATTTTGCTGTGCAGGTACATATGTGTAAAATCAACACGTGTTGATTTTCTGGGTCTCGGGCACTGATTGGGAATTTTGGATAAAATCCCTCAAGATGACTAGAAGGGAATTTTTCTGTAAAACAGCTCTACTCTGGCCAAAGCTAAGTGCTGCTGCAGATCTCCAGAGTTTAAATCAGAGAAGCTTAGACATGCTTCAGGTGTCCAGATGCTTCCCTGAACTCTATCCCAACACTCCCGACCCTAAGGATTTGTGTTTAATTCCCTAATCAGGCCTGCTGCAAGTAAACATCTCCATCTTATGTAATGCTTCGCTGTTTTTCTTCTGCTGGAACACCAACACAGAGAACCAGCGACTGTGGCTTATTGACTAATCCAAAACCACGCAGGAAATGAAGGGAATAGGTTTCCATGCCCACAGCTCCAGCTTCCCTATGAATGGATGAGCTATTTCACAATAGATCTTTAACCTTTATTTCCCTGGATGTGTAGGGGATGTTGGAGTTACTGTTGTTTTTCTCCAGTGGTTGGACAGATGCGACGTGAGTCATTATCCACGTCTGTTCAGGAGGAGAGGACACTGCTCCCTCTCTGTGCCAGCCAGCCCGTTTCCTACGGCATTTTGTCTGCTCTGCACTTGGATCTGCAGGCTGGATGGGCAAGGTCAAACACAGCTTCCCTGGAGAGGCTATTTATAGTGAAAGGAAACAAAGACTTTGAGGATTCAGTGGATAGTAATCCTCCAAGTAGCCCAAGATGAAAAGTAGGGGAGAGGTTCTAGCTATTCTGTGGAATTTTTCTCTCATGGCTTTCAAAATGTTTAGCAAATCTACTTAGGGAAGCTGGAGAGAGTGATTTGCTGGGAGCCAGAGGTCTGGGCTCAGATTAAGTTGTTTTGTCTTTTAGTATTTAGTTAAAGAGGCTGTTTTGAACACACATTTTCCCTCTATGCTTACTGTTGTCTCATCTGCTTGAAAAATTGCCTACAGATCTTGATAAATGGGTGGTAAACAAAACAGACTGACAGGTTTGAATGTGTTCACCCACCACTCCTGAGCAAAACACGGGAGTGTTCCAGATCCCAAGGCAAGGGGGGTGAGGGAGAAATGCCAGACTGACTGGACAGAACTGCCAAGGAGCAAACTGGTTACCCGGTTTATAGGAACTTTTTTTATGTGAACAGAAAAAAACCTGCCGCAAACATTCCTTAGTTCCTGCAGAATATAACCTTTCCCTGCTTTCTTCCTCACCCCTTTCAGGCTCCTGAGCTCGTTGGGGAGCACACAAGTCAAACTGTTCCAGACAGAGCCTGCTTTGTTGTCCATCTGGCCACACACAGAGCAGGAAGCCCGTTCCTTCAGAACTCCCAGCCCTGTCTTCCAGTTCTAAGAAAGGTACGGGGTAGTCAGATAAACATCTAGGATTAATTCCCCAGCTGAAGCTGAGTGGAATTGTTCCAGTGAACTCAAAAGCACTACAGTGATGCAACCCAGTGGGCTGAGGGGCTGCAAGACCTGCTATCCACCCGGATCCACACGTCGTTACAGCCTGCTTTTTGTAGGTGTCCAAAGTGCTACAGGCTAATGCTGGGTAGGTTCTTCCAGGACCAAAGAAATCAGCTCTCAGCCCAGCAAAAAGCCCAGGTTTTACCTCCCTGAAGTACCACAGTTGGTCACTGAGGGAGAGATGAGCTTCGGCAGCTGGTTACAGAATGGGTTAACTTCAGATTTCATTGAGATCACAAGCCTCACACTAATTCTCACCTTCATTAGCAGCTCTCTACTTGTCAGATAATTGTCATGGTCCGAGAAGATCTCAGACAGCTCTTCGTACATCAGCAGGATGTCCCTGCACAGGAAAAGATTAAATCATTTAGGTCATTAGTAAGAACAGAAAATCAGATCAGATTTCCGGTTTTTTCTCATGAATCATTAACAGTTGGGCTCAGAAAAGATGACACCATCAGGACGCATCCAGTGAGATGCTGCACATCTACTGGGGGCCTTCCTGGGATCTTCTGGTGCTCCCAGTCAAGTCAGGCCACACAGACCCTGAGCAGGGTTTTCAGCTACACTGCAAGGTGTGAGATCGGTGTCAGAACAGATAAAAGGGGTGCAAAGGAACAGAAAAATTGTCGAGAGGTAACCCAAGTACTTCATTTTTGCCCTCTTCCGTGCACTCTGGAAAGCTGCAAGCCTTTAAGTGTGGGAAGAGTTTTCTCTTGCCCAATACTAGATGATATGGGGAAGCAGAAGGCACATCACACCTCTGTGTAGGGAAAATACAGAAGGGTACTGCCTGGCAGAACGATCTTTAAATCTATCACAGGCAAAGAGATCTGTTTTTCCCAAACTGAGTGAGCAGAACACCCTATTTTCTACACAGAGACTTCAGGTGTCCTTGAGGCGATCAGTAAATATGCCAGGTAAAGAATTATGAATACAAAAAGGTTCCTCCAACAGAAGTGATGTCCGTGAAGAAGCAGAACAGGGGAGAGGGAGAGGATGAAAAGGAGGAGCACTGAGCTTTGTGCCCTCGGGAGCTGGGAGGGAGGCTTACTTTGAGACACACATCCAGGTCGTCTTCAGCCGATAGATGGAGTTGGACTGCAGTGCTGAAATGATGGCTCTCAAGGAGGAAAAGTTCTTCAGGATCCTACATTCCTGTGAAAGGAGCGGTTGGAGACACAGGAGCATTAAATGGCAGCCCTACAGAGACCTTAGTGCTCTTCTGTCTGACCAGTGCCATGCCTGCTACAGGTTCTCACTGCTAAGCAGGCAGCTGTGCAAATATTGAGCATCAAAAATATCACTCCCCCCTCCAGCTACCAAACACTTTATAGCCTTTGGCATTTATATCTTATTTTCCTCTCTCCCCTGTATTTGTGCTTCCAGCTTCCAGTTCTCCCAGTGAAAATTAAAGTGGAACCAAGTCCATGAAGCCAGGCTAAAAGGCAGAAAGGTTACACTTCTTAAAAAGCTCTTTATAGTTACCAATCCCTTTTAACCTTTAGGGGAAAAACAGGGCTTTGCCTCTTTGTATGTGGTATTTAAAACGTAAACCCTCAATCATCTAAGTGTCAATTAAAAATAAAGACATGCAAAGGAATAAACCTGTTATTCAAGTATGTCTGCACTCTTTTAAAGAGAAAAACCTTCCCAGCTTTTCCACAATTGGGATCATAAACATTTCTTATCCAGCTTCTCTGTAACAAAAGCTCTGATGGAAAAGGATAAGAAAAACTTAATTCTCAAAAAGAGTAGCACAGATTCGTGGTAAAGCAGATGGAAGCCAGGAGGAGGGGACAAGTCTGGTCTGTGACTCTTCAAGAAATTCCTGGAAATCTGTTGGTGGCTCATGAACAAAAGCAGGGGCACCACAAACTTCAGAATAGGTGTCTGTCCATGCAAATTCAGCAGACAAAACACCTGCCAATTTGACTGCAGCACAGAGATGAGAACGTATTCAAACTCCAATTCTGCTTCCGAACATTTTTATGGGGCTGATTATTACCCTAATAAATTACATAAAGGATCCTTACAGTGAAAAACAGACAGGGATTTATTTCCTTTGTAGGACTGAACAAATGTAAAGCAGCCTCAGTGGAAGCAGAAGTCAGACCTTAATAAAGCAACAACTCTGTTCAGGAGCTGCATTGAAAATGGTTGAACAACTAAGGCAAGTACATGCTCACCCAGTTACTTACCTAAAAATAAAAAGTCTTTGTGTAAATTAGGAGCCTACATTTAAGTCTGGCTTAAGCAGACAGGCTGGGCAGACAGCACCTGAAGCAGGGGGACAGTTATCTAAGACAAAGACCAAGTTCAAGATCACGTGGTAGGACATGCCAGACCCGAAAGCTATTTTTGCATGGTCTGGGGCCAAAAAAAGACACATAACAGCTCTTCTTCAGGGTCTGGCAGGTTTAAGAATGAGACCTTTCTCTGTGTTCAACTTGAAATTCAGGTTAGGCAGAACACGAATTCAGAGGCACAAATCAGCAGCTTTTCTTTTTTTTTTTTTTCCCCCCAGTACAACAGGAGTTTGGACTGGAAGATCCAATTTGGAACCATCTTAACTGCACATTGTACAATTTAAAGGACATTAGGAATTCAGTGCTGGATTTAGTGTTCTTCAGTGATTTAACTGACTGCAGAGTAAACTTGAGCAAGCTTTCATTTGTATGTAAGAAGAATTTTTAAGACTGGTTTGAATAACTTTTCTTTCATGCTGTGTCCTTCACAGGGGGAAAACCAGAAAGAATCCTGTGCAGAAACAGCTTTGATTTAAAAAATTTAAGCATAACAGGATATTAGTGATTTCATTTTTACTTCTTATTTTTAAAGAAAATATTGTTTGAGTGAAATTGGCTGCTCCTGCTCAGGAACCTCAGACCTAGGTGGAGCAGAGAGGGCTGGCAGCTGGAGAAAGCACTCACTTTATCTTTTAAACCAAGAAAATGGATCCAAAAGTCACAAAAAGAGATAACAAACATGGAACTCCATGCTGCTGCGTTGCAGGCTTAGTTGTCAGTGAATAACTGCACTTTAATGAGTGGATTATTTTCTAATTCGGGCACCTAACTATTCAAAACACTCATTTGCATGCACAAAGCAAGCAACTTTCCTCAGAAGTGGGCAGCTAAGTATATATGCACCCAGCTGCTGTACATGTGCAATTATTCTGCAGAGCGGGCACATGCATTTTTCATGGGTTTAGCTACGAGTGGAGCGTTTAATTACGTGTAGGAATTAAGTGCAAGGAGGAGCACTGAATCAAGAGAGGTGGAGAGCAAAGGTCTCCATCCACAGAGCAAGTATGATGAGAGCAGTGCCAGCCCTGGCTTCCCTGCTGCCTTGTGATGGTGAGGGAGCTCTTCATCCTTGCCAGCCCAGGCTGCCCCACGAAGGCCCTTTTAGCTGGTGCCCTCTGCAACCTAAAGATCTGCATGCAGAAATCAAGGAATCAGACTCCTCCATCCCTTCGCACGGGCTATAAAGCATCCATCCGATGATAACCAAAGCAAGCAGACGTCAGTGCCACGGGAGAGGTGAAAGACCTTCCCCATACCAGTTTCCTGAACCATGTAGTTGCCAGAGCTCAGGTTCCAGGACTAAATGCTGCCTCTGGAAGCACAGAAATGCATTGCCAAGGCTCTGTCTTGAGGTTTTGCTGACTGCTTGTTGTGTAGAGCTCAGAAAGAATCCATGTGATACTTAAAAGTCAGCACACCTCCATATGGAAGTGCTTGAAATGTTCCCTTCAAGAGAGAGATCTTGTTTACTGCCAGCTGCCCAGTGCTGAGGGGAGTTAAAAAGGTGACAGGAAAATATGAAAGATAAAAATCTAATAAATTATCAAACTAGTGTTACGTAAAGAAGTCATGGGAAAAAATCTTTCGTGCAAAGATTAAGAAATACGGAATCTGCTGTAAGAACCTGCTAGGAGCTCTGCTGAGGCACAAGGAGAACAGGAAGGTGAGTCCAGACATCCAGCACGGCTTCACCAAGGGCAGGTCCTGCCTGACCAACCCAGGGGCCTTCCAGGATGGAGTGATTCCATCAGTGGAAAAGGGAAGAGCTACAGATACTGTCTATCTGGACTTCTCTAAACCTCCAACAAGCAGCAACCCCATTTCTACGGTGGGGAAGAACTAAGGAGAGGAAGGGCAAGATCCCTTTGGTATCACAAAGAAAATCAGTTAAAAATAGAAAGAATTAGAGCTGAGATGGCCTGGGACCAATGTGTACAACCCCTTTGTCCCCACCTAACTCCCTCGCTCCAAGGCACCTGCCCAAATAAACATTAAACAGAAAAAATGCTTTACATGTGCAATATGAATCCACTTCTCAATGATCTTGGCTCTCTGCTGGATTTTGAGCTCCTTGGTCCCCAGGATAGTGCTGACAACACATTTGGTAACTGTGTTGAACTGAGTGATGGTGGCTCTGACAGTAGGAGCCAGGTTCTTGTTTTCTTTCTTATCCCTTTGAGACCAGATGGATCCCAAACAGTGGTAGGGCACAACTTTCTTGAAGAGCATCTAGAGTGAAACAGAGGTGTGGTAAGCCAGCAGGATTCTCCTAAAGCTCTTTTATCCATGAGGAGAAATGCAGGTTTACAGTACAAACTGGATTTAAATCTAATATGGTATTCAAAGGTAAATATTTGTTTTCTTTTAATTTAAAATAGACATACTGGCATAATCTTTATAGGCTTAGTGCCCTAAAAGAACTGTCAGTTAAACAGTACTGGGAAAAAAAGGGACGCCTTTATATCAGTAGCATAACCAAGGTGAAATTTTTTTATATATTGATATTTTGGAGGAGATGATTGATACGGACAAAGCAAATTAGAGCACTACAGTTCAGACTACCTCGACAACTTCAGGCCAGGCAGCAATATAGTCAAAACGTGCTCTTTCTCAGGTGTCAAGCCTTAAATTTTGCAAAAAAAGGCTACAAAGTATATATTCCCACTTTTTTTTTAAAACAACAAAACAAAACGCACCTTCAGTATGACTGAAGGCAAAAAGCCCAGTGACTGAAGTAGTTGGGACAATGACAGAGCTGTGTTTGTGTCCCAAGAGCAGACCTGTTCTAGGACACAACACTTAGAGTAACATAACTTTAACTAATATATACTACGTATGATATAATGTTATATACATAAATATAAAAATATTGCCATTTATATTAACATTATTAACATTATATGTTAATTTAATTAACATAATCTGTTAATACGTTAATTATATGTTATTATTAACATTATATGTGATACTCTACATACCACATCCATGTACGTCAACTGTTCTGCCACAACATGGTCCTGAAAGGAGGAGAATTCTTCTGGATTGCTGATCTCCAGTTCCTCTCCATCAAGCAGGTCACTGGAGGAAGTGCTACAGAACCCATCTGGACAGGACGGAAACCAACACTCAGTAAACTTACACAGCAAGCAATGAATCAAAGCAGCTGTTTGTTTATTTTGAAACATCACCGTATTACAGCAGAACACCCCAAGGGGCCTGCCTGATGTAATGGCCCCACTGTGCTGCATATTTGAGAGACAAAAATGACCAAAAGGTTAAACTGGCAAAGAAAAGGTGGAATGAAAAGGAGTACAGAGCACTGAGCTGTTCAGGGTTCTCTTAGCAGAGAAGTGGCTTAACCCATTTGCTAATTTTTTCTGAAAGAGAAAACATCACCATCACTCCAGCAAAAATTCCTGGTTAACACTGCAGAATTTTGTTAATTTACTTTCCAATATTTATAGTTTTAAAAAAATCATCAAACTACAAAGGGACGAGGCTGCAGCAAAATCCCCAAAATACTGCACGAGGAGTGCTCTTACATCCAGAGATAAAAGGAGATACCAGATTTCTTGGCACCATTTATAGCTACAGGGTTTATTCCTGAAGAGGGTTTATTCCACCATCCTTCACCTTCCTTCTCAGGGACTTCTTCCCAGGAAAGGGAATAGAGTGGGCACCTACAGCTTTCAAATTTGCACTGGGCAGCAGAGAAAAGGTGAGAGAGCAGAGCTTTCCTCATTGAGGAACCCGACCCAGTGCAGCAGGGAAAGGGTTTCACAGCCACGTCACCTTTTGGTTCCCAGAAGTTGAGAACAAAAAAATAAACACCAATAAATATGCCCTTGTTTCCCCAAAGAGAAAACCCCTAAAAATAAATCCTAATCCCTTTTACTGGAAAGCAACAGTTACTCCATAAGGACAGGGGGAAAATTATGGACTTGTTGGAAGTACTGAGTTTCCCACTAGTGAGATTTCATTTACAAAAACAAAGTATGTTATGCAAGACTTAAAGCAGAACATTCAAGCAACAACAGCAGATAAAGTGATACCAAATTATTGTTTTCCAAAATACTTCATTTTTCCTTCCTTCATTAATTAGCAAAACGGTCATCACTGTAAATTGCTATGGTTTTGATGTAACAAATTATATCTACAGGCTGCTTTCCATCTGTACATTCGAATTGCACAATTTACTGACAGAGCTCCATGTGATAAATGGAGATCTCTGTTCCAGAGTTACTTTCCTGTGGCTGTTTTATAACAATATGCATAACTAAATGGACTTCGACTGAACTATTACAAGAATCTCTCTCTTTTTGGCTTTGTAACGCCTCCTTTCCCTGAAACAGCTCTTGAAATTCAACTACAAATCCTCATCACTGAGTTGCAGCCCTATCCAAAACTTCACAGCTCCCTTAAAGCCAGGTCCTGGAACTCAATGGAAATTTTCCTTTTCTTTTTCCATGCCTTTTTTTCTCCTTCATAAATGTGTAATCAGTCTTTTCCCTACTCTCCAACAAGCTGGAATCCTCTTGTACTCAAGTATCTCATCATCTCCAAAGCCCTCTGATCCATTCAGCCCTCTCAAAGCCTGACTGCCCTCTTGACTGCACTGAGAGCAACCACGTGCCCCTTCTGAATTTGCAATCTCTGCCTCTCCTTGCTTTGATTTGCTCAAGCCGCAAGAACTGGGGCCAGGAACAGCTTTCATCTACCTGTCTGGTGCTGCAATCTAATCTAGTGGCATGGCTGATGGCAGCACGGGGTGGAGGTCTGAACACCCGAGTCAAGCAGCAGCACTGGGATGCAGATTTGTAAATTCAGAGCACAACGAATGCTTGAGAACAATGATTATCATCAAGGATTGCAGACAACATATCAAGAATTTTGACAGAAATCTCTGAAAGGTACAAAGACAGAGCTCTGATCAAGTAAGACAACCTAAAACTCTTCTCTGAAGACTTCCACAGATTACTTTTGTTATCATACTCTTTATTTTACCCTAATCACCAGCCTCTATTCTGCCACAATTTGGGAAAAGTTATCATTCAAACTGACGAAGAACAGAAGCAGTGCTGCTGGAATCTTCTGTTCACCCTGAAGAACAGAGAACCCAAATACAGCTCTCTATAGCTTCCTTTGTTTGACCTGGGGGAACCCAACCCAGGAAAGGTCATCAGTGGGCACATGTTAGCCATCCTGTACCTGTGTTCAATAAGGACGAGGACTGGGCTCTGTGCATTACTCCTTTTTATGTCAGCGACGGAGTTAATCTGGCATTTCGCAGTATTATGCATTGACATGGTATTTCTGGAACATCCGGCAGACATGACTTTCATGGCATGAAAGGGTTTTTTTCTGCCATTTCCTTTATGACATGGATTATTCCCTCTCACCCCTCTACCAAAGCTGGAAGTTGATTCCAGTTCTCACTCGCATCCTACGTGAGCTCCTGTGACTTTCCAGCTCATGCCACAGGAAGCTTTCTGAGCGGGATAAGGGGATGTGTCAGGCTTGATGGTGCACACAGATTTGTGTTGCTACAGTTCACTATTGTTCCAGTAGACTGTGACCCCCAATAACGTAAGTTTTTCCTCTGTCCTTGGATTCCAGCAGCCAGCCACTCCAATAGGAAAAAACAGCCACAGACACTTCCTTTGACAAGATGGTAACTAGGAAGAAAAGCTGCAGGACAACAAAGCCTATGACTCAAGCTGTATTTTGTCACAGCTCTGGTTTTTGTTGGTCTTGGGGTTTCCTTGCGGGGGTGGGGGTGGGTTTGAAGTGAGGAGCCCAGCTAGAGAGCAGCTGTGTTTTAAATCAGTGGCATGGCAAGTGTGCTGACAATTAACCACTTGGCTGCTGCAGCAATCTCAAGGCTTTGGCTAAATATTGGAGAAGTGCTGGATTGCCCAGTCCCCCCCAGAACGAACAGACATGGGCACCCCTGTAAGACTATTCCATCCCTCACAGAGCCTCACACAGAGATTTTTTTAAAATAAATTAATAAAAAGAAATGAGGAACAAGCCACTGGCGAGCCTCACATTATTATTGATAAGCATGAGAGGTGTTGAAACGTGGTCCACATAAATCCCTTGCAGTCTGAGAGAACAGAAAGACAGAAGCGGAAGGTAACTCACCAACAGTTTCCGCTTCTTGGTTCTGAAACTGCTTCAAGAGGTTCTGGACCTTACTCTCCATGTCAGAATTGGGCATATTGTTCTTCAGGTAAGCCAGCAACTTCAGCAAACACGTGTGGTCGGGTGGCTCTCTGAAATCCTCAGAGCACTGATCGAGCCAGGCCCGTAAGACTGATGCTATTTCACTGGAAGCAAATACAGAGAGAACACAAATGTTTGCATACAGCACGTGCCAATGGAATTGGAACTGTGTGTACCTGTAGTTGATGTACCTGTATCTAATAGAGCAAAAAAAAAAACCCACCCTGTTGAAGTATCTTTGCTGAGCTGTGCCATGGCCACTTTGAATAACTACCAGGCATTACAAACACAATCAACAGCAGAATGTAATTTCTTCATTCCCTCCTGTGCCAGTGGGAAAAGCTCAGTGTTTGTTCCATGGGATGCTGTGGGAAAATAGCAGGGAGGAAACAAGGTATTCATGGCTCCTTCCAGTGGAAGTGCTAAATCAAACACTTCCTTTGGGGCCTTTCATCAGTCGCTGCTGCAGAGTCTGGGGACCAAGCTGGAACTGCATATCCATTACTCGTCTGCAGTCTTCGTATTACGCTTCCCTGTCCGTGAAATCTTGGGTTTCACTGAGGAAAAAGGTGTCTAATCCTGAAACTAACCTCCAGGAGCACACACAGGTAGCGGGATTGCCTCGTCTATGAGGATAAAACCCACGCTGCCCATGCCAAGGATCCAACTTGAAGCACCAAGAGAGCTGAACCCTGAAGACACCCTGTTCCTGCTCAGCTTGGGATGAAATGTTTAACAAAAACACATCAGCAGAACCTTGGTTTCATTTCTAGCCCAAATACAAGGAGGGGCTGTCATATTACAGTGTGCAAAAAAGCACCTCGCTCATGCTGGCAGTGCAGGAATAGGACGCTTAAGGAGTTACAGGACCACAGGATTTTGTTCAGGAGAGTTATCCCAGACTTTCCTACACACAGGCAGCTAAAAGGACACCAACTGCCCATGGACAATCCTACAGACTGGGGGGGGAGACGAGGGGAAAGCAGAGCTGATGAATCAGCGTGGTTTCCACCTGTCCTGAGCGGAGGGAAGTGAGCTGTTTATTTGCTTTTCCTGGTTTATGGAGGTTTTCATCCACACCCACCTCTTAGATCGGTACTTAGATACTGCACGAACGTATGCTTGTGGGAATGCCCTTAAATCCTGCATTTGCAAGGAGTTTTCATCACTTCAGCTTGATTTTGTTAGAAAATAAGACTAAGCTGTGTTTTCCAGGAATAACTTACACAGTTGTTGACAAATTTCAACTAAGTGTGGAAAAAAACAGAAGACGACTGGAAAATAATCAAATATCTTAACGTTTTAAGCTCCTTGTTTCAGAATAAAAGGTACAATAAGCACCTAAACTTCCTGAGAAAAGGTTCCTGAAGACTTCTTCTGTGTCACTGAAACCATCCCTGCATTTCAAATTTCTTCCAGCCTGGAGAGCTCTCCTATCAGAGCTGTGTACAAATACTGGCACATTCCCTGCAAGCTGGGAAACCATCGCAGTCTCTGGTAAACTCTGTTCACTGGCATCCAAAATAAACCAATAGTTAAATAAGAGGAAAGAGAATTTCTCCCGCTTTCTGTATCTCATCTGAACCGTACTGGTTTTTCCTCAAAACTCAATTAACTTTTAATCCCATACAGATTTAATTTTACAACTCCCATCCATTTAAGAATGTTGTTTCTTCCCTTTCTTGCCCTGATATTGTGGCAACTTTGAACTGTCAATTAGAGTATTTGCAAATCTGCCAGTAATATTGTTTGATTAGGCTTGCTGACAGGAGAAATGCTGGAATTACAATTTCAGAGCTACAAAAAGTACTTACAACCAAAAATTAACATGCAAACGCGTCCTGGATTTCAGGTTTCATTGCAAACACGAAACACTTCGTGCAGCTTGGAAGACTCTACATTAGAAAACCATTTTGACCAAATTTTCAGGAGTCAGCTCGGGCAAACTACCACTTGTGGTGCAACAAGTACAGCTTTCATGGTTTAGGCCAGCGGTGGCCAAACTTTTTATCCGGGGCTTCAGGACTGTTTTGTTCCATCAGGACAGGTGTCACACAAGAGCCAGTGCTCCACAACCACCACGGCACAGCCAGCAGTGCCAGCCCAGCTCCACACCCCGATGCCAGGAAAGGCCACAACAGACAGATGTGCCCAAACTGTGCATTTCCTCCTTCTCTGTGCTCCCTTTCCCCACCCACATCACAAACTCACCACCATCCCCACCTGGTTCCCCCACCAAAAACTAGGTTGGGTGTCCTATTCTTACGAGCATGTATCAGCTCAGCAATGATCTGGAAGGAGGAGCCTCTCCACAGGGCACGATCTTGGACTAATATTGTTCACACACGCTTTACACTAAGCTCAGTTTCCAGAGGCTTGGTTGGTGGTCACTTTCATAAGCTGAAGAATAAACAGAGTTTAAGGCAGACACAGTCTTCCAGAGCAGGGTGAAGAGTTCACCGCTGTTACAGACACTGAGTTTTGCCAGCAAAATCATTTCAGTCAAGAGGGGAAATAGGAAAGACAGAAGAGGTACACTGTGCCCTACTGACCTCCTCTTGCCCGACTGCTTCACTGGCGTGTCAGGGAATGCAGCTTTCCAACAACAGCCTGGAGACTTGCCCATATCTTGCAGTAGCTTTACATTTATTGCCCTTGTGAAGAAACTCCCCGTACTCGACAGCCCCAGATAGGAACGGGAGCCTTCTGAGAGCTCAGACAGGAAAGAAACATCACAGACTACATTTTTCATGGGTTGATTATAAGCTATAAATTTTTCCTTTCCTGCCTATAAGAAAAAAAAAAAAAACGCACATCAATGTTTAACTCCTGACCCGCCAACCACAGGCTCCAGGTTCTGCTCAGCAATGCTTCCAAGTTGCACACCTATCAGAAAACCTTCCGACTGCCACATCAGCTTTGCTTGAAGCCCGTCTCTGATGGTTCCAGTCTCCAAAATCTATCCAGTGTTAGGTGGAAAAAGCGCATCTGGGTCTGTCATTCACAAACTGGGAACAAAAACTACTATCCCACTCCCCTTTGCCACAAAAGCTGGGTGATGGGGGCAGCTCCAAGTCTGACAGCTCTGTTAGCTTAGAGTGCACAGAGAAGGTGGAAAACGAGACCTTCCCACCCCATGGTCACATGGGAATTCTGCATGGTCTTGTCTCAAAAGTGAAGACAGCTGTAACAGTCCAGAAGGGATCAGATAAAGAGATCCTTTCTTGGCAAAAAAGGCCAAAGCAGCATTTTCTTCCCACCACAAATACTTCTAAAGAACGGGAATCTCAACAATTAGGAGAACCTCAGTTGCAAAAGGCAAATAAATGTTTCATTTCTTAGGAAATTATACAGGAATGCGCACAAAATTATCTGTAATTTGCCAAATGCATTCTTAAGACATCAACCTCTTTACAGAGGGCTATTCCCTGTCCCCCACTGTCCGTGCAATGATGTTCAGGCTTGCTCACACAGCCTAAATTAAGACAGCTGCTTTTTCTCAGTTTTCCTTGTTAAACCAGGGATAAAATCAGGGGTCCTACGTACATAAACCGCAAGCAAAGGTTGCTGCAAGGGTGGCTTCTCACACCCAGTCTGTTTATAAATACTGTCCTGATGACTTCCAGCAAATGACCTGCTCCTTCTGATTTGGGAAAAACTCACTGAATAACATATGAGAGGCTTTTGCTGGGACACAAAAGCCACTAAAGGAAGACTTCTGCTAGCTGTTCTTTGTTTTAATTGAGATGCCAATCATTATTTTTCTATCTAATTACTCTTCTCTGCTTGGTTCTGGTTGTTTTCATAACTCTCCCACTCTTGCACTGCTTACACTGCCCCGAGTTTGACTCTGCTTCTCATGTAACCACACTGGTTTCTGCTGTTGTTTTAGTTTAATTGGCTTTACTGGAATGAATGCTGATTGTTGCTCTCCCAAATGCATCTTAAAACTGCTCCCCACCATGGATTTCCCAGGCATCAGAAGCTTCCAACCAATTTTCTTCCATTTGTCTCACATTCCTTTGGTGTCTGTTGTCCTGGAATACAATGCTTCAGGACCGGTTTTATTTCTGCAGTGCTGTAACTGTGGACGTTGTTTTCCAGTGGGACTGTGTGGTTCAGGCGGAATTAAAAGACAAGTTTTTGGTCAGGAAGATAGATCTAAACGCACAAAAAGACGTGGGAGAATGTTTGTTTGTCACTACGAGAAACTCCAAATGCTGTGGTATTACACTGAAGGTTTTGGTACTTACTATTTTAGTGCAGAAGAGGAGAGGCAAACATGCAAGACATGCCATGTGGTAAGTGATTAATTCCCTAATTTTCTCTATTTGAACTGTTTCCCCCAATTGCTATGGTACGAAACAAGGAGAATTCAGTTTAGCTTCGAGTTGCTTTGTCTGTGGTTTTCATTGTGCCTCATTCCAAGTTTTAACAACAAATAAATTCCACACTTTGGTAATAAAGAAGATGCAACTACGAGCTGACATTCAAGACAAGCAAAGAAGCCCCAAGTATTTAGATTCATTTCTGTGGCCTGTCATTCATCTGAGGAAAGCACCACCAATGTACTCCAAAACCAGCAAACCAAAGCCAGTAGCAGAAGGAAACCACGACCTCATAGTCCCAGAAGAGGCTTGAAAGGACTTTTGCTGTGACTCAGGCATTCAAAAGCCACGGCAGTACTAATGTTAGACCTCTGGAAAGCAAACCAACAAAAAAAATCACGGTCCAAGTCCACAAACCAACACGGGAACATTGTCTGCCCCTGGAAGAACCTTTCCTGTGTTTATCTCAGGTTCCAACTACTGTTTTTTTGAGCGAGGTCTTCAAGTAACTCGATTCAGGTAACAGTGACCTCGGCTTCCCCGCACGCAAACACTGCAGGCCAGCCGGGACTGCCAGCCCGGCTTTTTTTGTGTGTGTGTGTGTGTCTGGGCAGGAATGAATCACTTCTGGGAACTTCACAGACAGAAATCTTTAAGGCTTACAGCAGCAAACTCAGCACCTTTTGTGGACGAAGTGTGTGATGTGCTGCCTCAGCTCTCCAGGCACAGCAGGTCACCTCAGTGCCATGTGCTCGGCACGGTTTGGGACCCTCACCTTCCTCAGAGGCACCTCAGCATCCCGGGAAGCCTCTGACTTCCAAGAGGTACAAGCAGCTATACGAGACATTTTAGACTCTGAAGGCTTTAGGTTCTTTCTCTGCCCTCAGCCAGGTCCTCACTGCCCACCTTCTGGGGAAGCAGTGTCAGCATGTTTAATAAATCACCTTTTAAATCCACAGAGCCTGTGGTCTGGGTGGAGTGGTCTGCCAGCAATGGATTGGGTGCCCAGAGATCAAAATTAGTCCCATCTTTCACTAGGGGAAGGGAATTAGGGCACAAGTTATTCCACAGATCATCCTGCACAGAAACTCCAACCTTTTAACAGCGAGTTAAAGGTTAACTGAGGAAGTCTCCTGCTCGGAAGAGAGATCAGGGTGATCAGGTCCTATCACCAAAAGCATTGTTTCTAACTATCCTCTGGGCAATACACAACCGTCCTGGCAGGACTGAAGGCCCCTAACAGCATTAGTTGTTTGGCTTGCTGATCCCCTTCCCAGAACACTGTACTGTGCTTAAGATCTCCAGGAAGTATCTCATTCAAGTTTCCCACAACTCCTGGCTGGGAAGGTGCAAAGAGTCTTTATATCAGACGTGAGCGAGAGAAAGAACTACTTTTTCCTCTAATTTCTTTCCTGACTTTTTTTTTGTCAGGATGCTGTGTGCCAAACAGCACATCTGAACTATGTAACCTCATTTTAAAAAGAAAAAAAAAACCAACAAAATCATAGCTGAATTATAGCACAAATTCTGCGGGCCTCTCTTTAGTTCTTAATGCTACTTGTCACGCTGATAATTTGTTTGTGGTTAATTTATATGGTTGTATTCTGAATTGTCACATATCTTGGTGTTATTTCTAATCTCTTCTTTTTCAAAGTCAACAGAAGGCCTTTGCTAAAAACCATGCAGTGAACAGAGAACTCCAAAGGCAACAACAACCTAAGATGAGGAGGGAACTCTGCCACACCTTGACACAAAAACACAGAGAACTCAGAGCACCAGGCAATCATGTTTACATGATGCAAGGAGAGCAAAAAAACCTGCTTATAGGAGGTAGAAGGTCAAGCAAGTTACTCCTTACAACTCTTATCAGACAGTTAAGAGAGACATCCTTCTCAAACACAGGCTGAAGTCCATCTAATTCAGACATTTGACTGCAATATATGACTTTTGCTGAACTGTATTCTTCTGTTACCGGCAACCATGAACCTTCTGACTGACTGAAAATAATGAGAAATGTGGAAAGCAAGCTAATAAATGTGAAAAGCTATGGGGGGTCCTGATAGGAAAATAAAAAAAGGCAGGTTGTTTTAAGCTTACAAAACTTTTGACGGTGTTCATAGTCTACTCATAACTCCAAGATCCAAGGTATTTTGAAAGTTACAGCACCTTTGTTTAAACTACGTATTAGATGTAATTTAGTCAGATCCCTGTTGGAAAAAATACGATTTTTTGACCACTTCAGCAGCCCAAAAATTATAGGAACGATGTTTAAGTGAACAGGAGAAAAATCCCCTTAGAAGGCATGTTTCTGAACGCAGCTGAAGTGATCCTGGGTCAGTAACAACTACATGTCACTGCAGCAAGTGTGAGAAGGGCGTGCTGGCTCAGCCCCAGAATGTGGAAACACAGGGGCAGGTTTATAGCTCCCAAAAGCCTCTCAAGCAAGGCCGTGCCACAAGCGTGCTCAAGGCCTAGAGCAGGACCTGCAGGCTCTGCACTGTGTGAACGCTGGCTGGGATACTGACTTAATTTAAACAACAAACAAACAAACAGACAATTTACGTGCATCAGATATTCTCAAAATATATCACAGCTCTATACTACAAGTGCAAAAGCACAGAGAACTTCAGTGTAGAAACTGGTAACCTGTGAGCTTACAGTTCCTCCCATACGCACCTCTAACATTTTGCAAAACTTCGCCCTTTCTTTAAAGCTCCAGGAGGTATTTAAACAGCCATAAATTCATCTGCAGTTGGTTTTAACTTCTGCTGCAGTTTTTTTTACGTCAAACCACTGGAAATGCTTTAAATTGCATCCCCGTTTCGAATGCCCCAACTGGATTTTTAAAGCCTCTGAACTGTCACGACAGGAGTCTGACTAATCAAGAGGGTCTCTGGCCACAGACCACAGGCTTCCCCACGAGATATTTTTCCTCTGAGAAATGCAGAGTTAATGGCAAGAAATAACATGGCTCCACTGCTTCTTCCTCCTATTTCTCCAAGTCACATAAAACCAAGAACACAATTACATCACGTTTCTGTTCTAGGAGAAAAGAAGGTGAACGCAATTACGCTGGAATTATCCCAGGCGAGAGAAAAACCTGAACTACGAGAACTACATGTTTCACAACAGGACTGCAAAGCCAACCACTTTTCCAGGTACCATTAATCATACCTGAGACAAGCGGCCACAGCAGCTGAGAGCCATGGAAACTTCTAAAGGGGGAAAGTGAACTCACGTTTATATGGGATCTGCTAAAACACATATACCTGACAAATCTCTTTGCGTTGACAACTTCATTGTTGAGCTTTCTATAGACATGTAGTTGGGCAAAGGTATCAAACTCGGACATAAAAGGTATCTCATGAAGGTCAAAGGATCAAAATCAGCTGTGCTGGCTATATTAAAGTCAGAAAAACTCATCAGAAGTCGAGCTACCACAGGACTAGGACACAGGCTCCATCCATTTGTCAGTCCCTGGCTAAGCAAAGGGGTTTCATGATGATTCCATGCCAAGAGGGAAGAAAGCCTTGATGCAGCAGGAAGCAACTCGACAGGGTTGGTAAACTATGTGTATGTCAGTAGGAAAACAATTCCAGTTGAAACCAAACCAAAACAAACACGCCTCTCCTAAATGTTACTTCCCTTGCACGCTCACCTCCAGGCACAACAAAAACTTGATGCATTTTGCCCAAAGCCTCAGTGACACGAGTGGCATCAACATTATTTTCACCCCTTTTCTGTCTCCACTTCACAGACTCCTCTGGGTCCATGAAAAGGCAGCTGGGGTATCAATCCCAACATGATTTATACTGGTGAAATGATCTTCTTCATTCCCAATATAAAAGTATATATTGAGTATTTTGCAAGAGGGTACTGCTTGAGCTCACGTTTTATGACTGAGACAGGGGGAGGTTCAAATGCTTTGCCCAGCATTGGAAGAGATCCTAGAGCTCAGGTTGGATGGAAGGGAACCACTGGCTGTGTATTACTGCCTCTACTCTACAGCTTTCTCGGTGCTGGTGACCAAATTTTAACTACCAGCTGTTCTTTGATGAGTTCTCATGGCAAACTGGGAGAAAAATATTACAGTAGCCAGGAAAGAATTGGAAAGTCAAGCTCCTATGTCCAAGTCCCATGGGGCAAGAGGAACAGAAAACCAGTAACACTGACAAAAATCAAGCATCTTCACACTGTAATCAAATATAATGACACATGCCACAGTGCATGCAAACCACAGTTGTCAGAGTACAAATGCCAATGACCTAAGGCACATTTTACACCCAATGTGTAAAGATAAAATGCTAGGAAGATAGCCAAACCACCTTTTTCGCATTTAAACTGCAGTTCAAAACAGCTTTGCTATTTCTCTTGCAAATTAGGATGACCTCAGAATTTAAATTTCACTCCCAAAAGCAGCACTGTAAATCACAGGGGCGCTGATGGAGAAGATACATGCGCACACACATTGCCTGGAACACCCTCAGCTTTGGTCTGCAGGCACTGCTGTAATGCACAATAAAATCAGTCATAGGCAATAACCATTTACTGACAGAGATAAGGCAGAGGAAACAAACACTCCTTGTTTGTTTCATCAACAAAATGTTGGCCCAGACGCGTTCATCTCATGTTTAATTCCAAGACAATTTCCCTAAAAGATTCCTGGATTATATTATTGTGTATGTTACAAGACAATTGTTATTTGGCCTTTCCACAAGCTTGTTTAAGCATGCAAACAGTGCTGTGAATTTTCAGTGGGAACAACAGCTCTGCTGCCCACATCCTCCTCCAATACCGAAATCCTTGCCTTGGCCAGTGCAAATCCATACTTACGCCCTGAGCACGACCTCGGAATCGAAGGAATTCAGGTTTGCCACTTCTCCATGGCTTGAGGTTTCCAGGTTTCCAAACCTGAAAAAGGAGAGGGGTGTTCAGAAGAAACTCTACTGAATAAAAGCAGTATTTCGAATAGCATCATTGATATATAATTATCATAAACAGCTACAAAGTGCTTCTAGCTCCAGCTACAAATATGGAATCTCACAGGTGGGCAAAAATTAAGGAGCTTGAAGATTATTTCATTTAGGAGAGAAAAAAATCCAAAGTAGGCAGCCAGGATCTTTCAAGCTAATTTGTTAATTTATATGAAGCCGCCTGCACACAGGAGGTAATCAACCAAAACAGCTCCGCAACCCTTTCTGCCTGCTTCCACTCCATCCTTCCCCAGAGCAGTGTGCAAGGAGACTGTAACACAACCCCTTCCTCCAATTCAGCTTCTCTAGCACCTGGCATTCCTTCTGAGTGTTATTCCACACGAAGTTTTCCAGGGGGCAAATGCTCACTTTGCGCCAAAACTCCCACACGCTTGTCACGGGTGGGAATGGCCCACGAGGCTGTGAAACCACCACTGGGAAAGAGGAAACCACGGGAACAACTCCAGCAGCAGCAAAGAAAAATCTCCTACCTACAAGGCACCGTCCTGTGCCTTGCAGGCAGCATTGTGCACTTCATTTTCAATGGGAGTGCCCGTTGTTTCAGATATACAGCTCCGTAATTATCCGGCAAGAATTCCATGGCTCCTTTACGGGCAGCTTTAATGAAGGCAGACGGTTACTCACTGCCCAGAGTAAGGCAAGCTGATTTTATACAGTCAGATTTATACACCTGATATTAAGCTGAAGGCTTAGAACTAGAGCATTCTTAAATGTTTGCGATACAACAACCTAGTTTCACACAGAGAAACACAGTGGGCTGTTGTGTCAGAGCTGTCACAAACTCTTCCAAAAATGTTTCAATGGACAGAAGCAGTGGCAGTGTTAAGCTCCTCTAAAGTATCAGTCTAAGGCTTCATGTGTAAGAATCCCAGATCTGTTGCTAAAGGGAGAGAGTATTTCACTCTCCACTGCCATCCACTCTGTGAGATGCCTAAAATACATCTCAGCCAGTAGACAAAAGACACTTTTCCCTCTGGCGGGAGAAGTTTTTTGATTAAAATTTCAATTTTTACATTCAGTTTTCAAAACTTGCCGTTAACTCTTTGAGCAAAATTTGATGACTCCCAATGTCATTGTCCTACTATTGCATGAAATACTAAATATGTCTTTGCAAAACATGAGGCACTTCTGTTTAAATCCCACTGGAGACACATGATGATTTTTACGAGATAAATCCGTAAGACAGCAATAAACAGCGGGCAGTTTTCTGTGCAGAACTGGAGAAGAATATAACACTTTGTTACGCTGCCAGATGTAAACCTCTGTCCATCTCTCATCTCTCCATGAACAACAGTCATTAAATACGGGTTAGGAGGAGTTAATGAGACAGCTGATGTAAAGAACAGCCTTTCTGCAGCCTTCCAGGGCTCTGTTCTCACCAGCTCCCGGACAAAGAGCCATTCACTGCCCAGCCTGCTATGAATGCTTTGCATACAAAAAGAGACACGAGAAACAAAAGGATCCTGTAGCCCACAGAACTTTTCAGCCTTGCTTGGTGTTTGGAAAGTTACAGACTCCACTCAAAAGGGACTGACTAAGCAAATGAGACCAGAATGTGATGGGTAGAACTGAATGTTTAAATACTGAAAAATAGAGTGGAAAATGCACCCCTGGGTCTCTGTTAAGAAGAGGGAGGAAAACACTCTAAGTCAGAACTAATAAGGAAAGGTGGTTCTCTGCAACAGCCCCAAACAAAGCTCTAAATATAACTGTGAGCAATTTGAACAGAAACCACTGAAACAAGCAATTTGGAAGCCCAAACCCCCAGCAAGAATAAGGTGGTTTGAATGCTACATATAAGGAATCATGGGAATGAAGTCACATCTCTAGTTTAGCAGACAAACCACCTGGTATAAAGGAGAGAGAAGGAATAATAGATGCTACAGGACCAGCAGTGAGCCAAACACCACAGAAAGCTGCTGCCCCAAAACACGTGGCTCTGCTGCCACAGGACACATCCCTTCAACATCTCCCTCTCTGCCTTCCTTGTCCTCTCCACTGACCCTCTAGCAAACCATCCTCCAGCGAAAGGAATGAACGAAAAACATAAAACTAACTTCTTCTTTGCTGTCATTACTCAGCTCCAGCTCTCCCATGAGTTCCCTCCTCTGTACACTCCTCCAGATAGGGACTGGTTGCTACTTTATCTGTGCCCGAGCCAAGCACAGCACAGCCCTGATTATCAGGGAAAAATAAAATATATAAGAGAGGAATCTGGCCTGCTTCTACCCTCATCTGGACAGCTAAACACTTTGACTTCCATCACCACTCTGGAATATCCCACTGGGGATACCAAAGCACCCCCACGCCCCGGGGCTGGGGCAGCCTCTCTCCTTTCCTTCCCTCCAGGAACTTCCATCGAGTGCTTTCACATCAAAATACAAACAAGATCTTTTTCTTTTAACTCTCCCTACCCACTTGTATCAAAGAACTAGAAAATATCGGAACATACAGTGTTAAAAGCTTGGCAGGTTTTCAAAGCTGCCTGCTGCACTTAGTTGCCAAACTTCCATGAATACTAAAGGGATTCAGATGTCCAATTACTCTTAAATAGCTTTGAAAACACAAGTCATCCCCCTCACTTCTCAACATACCAGTTTATGCTCAACATTTTGTTTAGTGACTTCTAATCTATGTTAAAAGAAAACTGTTACAGGCTGAATCTGGCCAAAAAAATTTAACAGGGCTCCAGACTGAAATTTAATCAAAAGCAAAAGCCTAATGTGAAGTCCTGGAGTGATGATAATAATAATAATAATAATAATAATAATAGGTTTCTAAAACTGAAGTTTCTCTTTAGTACAGCATCTGCTTTTTTTATTTGCCTCTGATACACAGGGAAGAGAATTTCACCTGCTTGTGGACAGAATAAATGCTTCCTGCCCCAAACTCAGTGAACATTGCACTGCTTGGACAGGATACTCTGCAGACAGCATCAAATGACCAACAGGTATCCCCACACGCTTAGGGTACAGCATATCCAGATTTCCCAGGACTCTATTTTAACAGTTCCAGGACTCTCTTTGCTTAATCTGGATTTCTGTACGTCTAATTCATACATCAGAAACTGACAACAAATGCCAAATGATTTATCATTTATCATTGAAAAGAAATCTGTAAAAATACAGACTCTTTGCTGCTTATCCTGAACTAAGGTAGAGATGAAAACCAAGCTGCTTAAAATCAATTACTGTTCATCACTTTTTAAAATATTTCTTTGTAACATCTGCTTTTCTTCACAAGTCCATATATCTCAGCTGCGTGTAAATCATTCCAACTTTTATAGCTTCAGTTTAATCTATATTTTCTCCCAAGCCATAAAATTCTAGATTATCTGTGATATTCAGAAAGCCAAGAGAAACATCCACGGATTCTTAACCGCTACACTCCTAAGATTTCTGAGAGGGGAAGGAAGTGGTGACCTCCTAGGATTTCCTGTGGATTCTATCGTTTATTATAAAAGGCTGGGGATAATGTTGACAAGGTCAGGCACCCCATTCCTCTGAAGGGGACATTGTAACTTGCTGAGAGCACAAAAGGCAGCAAGATCAGAACTGGGCTCAGGAAAGAAAGTTCTGTTCTGTGGACACTTTGCCCTGGGCTTCCTTGCCCCCTCCCGGCATTTTAAAGCAGCATCAGAGGAGGAGGGCAGGGCCAACTTCCTTAGAGCCTCAACATTTTTATCTTCTTTTATATACCCACCATCATTTCTTAGCATTCCTCACGTTCCGTGACACAAGTGGGATGGGCTGAGGGTTAAAGCTCAGAGCAGCAAATCTGTAACTAAGTTTGCACT
Organism: Pseudotriccus pelzelni; assembly: GCA_035584735.1. Taxonomy (NCBI): domain Eukaryota; kingdom Metazoa; phylum Chordata; class Aves; order Passeriformes; family Tyrannidae; genus Pseudotriccus; species Pseudotriccus pelzelni. The sequence goes on along the minus strand of JAWMRA010000005.1, from coordinate 24,226,191 downwards.
GTGGGATGGCTGCTCTTTTCTCAGCTGGCTTCTTACCTGACTGTCAAGTTATTACTGTTAATACCATTACTAATTAAGCCACATAACATTCCTACAAAAGAAAAGCACAGGTAATTTATCCATGCCTTGTTCCTTATCTACCTAGTGGGAGAGCCAAAATTAAATCCTAGGAGTTCTTATGCCACTTTTCTATGTTCTAATCACTAATTCTGTGTTCTAATTACTATATGCCAAAGCAACCGCTTCTGTAACGTAATTTGATTTTGAAAATGCAATAAATATGACAGTCCCAAAATAAGACCACCCCTGACCCAGCCATGTCTCAGTTAGAATTTAGGGTGAGAAAGTAATGCTGCATGTTCCAAGCACTTCTGCAGACACAGCAGCCATGATTTAACAGTCTCGCCATAAACGCTATTCTTACAACATTTAGCAGTTCTTGTGCTGTCTGCAAAAATGTATGGCTGCATATTCATGTGAAGTAATAGAAAAGGAGAGCAAATTCTTTGTTGTGTTCGTACAATCCCTGTTTCCAATCAGCTGTCCCCAAACAGGAGAGTTAGGTCTGAAAATATCAGCATCTAGCAAAATATCAGAATCTATTCTAGGTATGACTCTGCAGCCCCAGCATTCTGTTGGAGGGTTTTTTTGGGGGGGAAACGCTGTATTAGTTTTCCTGCGTTGGTCCAGTTTGGGTCTTTAGCAGCCAGACACTTTCCCCACCTCGTGGCTTTCAGAAGAGCTGGGATGTGGGCAGCAATGCATTTACACACTGGATGTTTATGCTGAAATCCTGGGTTTTGCAGCATCCTTGACACTGGGTTATTAAATCCATGTCCACTAAAAGCAATGGAAAAAATTCCTGACAACACCCTGCTGTCCTGTAAACCATGGCTATATTTCCATTAAATAGTGGCTCTTACCTGTCCAGGAGAAGTTCCAGCACTGCCTTGGTAGAAGCAAAGGCCCTGTACGTTGAGAGGAAGATGCTGATGTAGGAAAAATCTGCATCCCCAAAAGCTGTGAGAAGGTTCTCCACCAGTTTCTCCAAAGTTCCAGCTTTGATAGCCCTGATCTTGGATGTCTCGTACTGTCTGACAGTATGCTCTGGAGGTAACTGGTCTCCTTCACCCTGCAAAGGGAAACAAAACCAAAGCGCAAAAATCAGACAGGACCCCAGATCCCTGACACAGCTTTCAAGGGATTAAATTCCATGTTTTCAGTAGAACTGCCCATCATCAGTTACAAAATGATTTTTTTTCAATTTTTGGCTCTCTAAGCACCAAGCGCTGTATCAAATAACGAAGTTTTTAAGTAACTTTAAGATATTTCTGAGACGTGCTCCTCAAAATATTTTAGAGTTTGACCACTATCAAGTTAACTCATGATTCCATCACATATTATTACCTAAAAGAAAATCCATTGTCTCCCAGAGAATAACATTACTGAAGGGGACAGAAGTGGTAATTCAGTGTTTCACTGAACTTCTGAATAAACAGGAAAAACTGACCACAACTTTAGCACTGGCCCTCATGATTCCCTTGCTGAAAATACCACCTTTGGGGTGCCACACAAAACCAAAGGTCAGCAACACATTTGGATGCAAAACATTTCATGACACTTCTGCAAGAGGGTGTCGAAGTCATCTTGCAAACATTCCATTACTGCATTTCAGCTTTCTCCGACAGTTTCCATTTGGCACAATATTTGTCCACAAATCAAGGGTTTGGGGTTGGGTATGTTTTTTAAACAGCATTTCTTTTTTAATGCTTAAAGTCTGAAAGAACTAGAAACATTCCCTTAGAGTCTGCCATTATTTAGAGGACAGTTCAGAAGAGTATTTTTGTGACTGGTTTAAATCCTATTTTGTAAAGTATGTGGGACAAAAAGCCTTAAAAATGGGATTAGAACTATAAAATATCCCACTGAGGGCATGAAGGCAGCACGTTAATGACTTGTAGTCACTATCAACCCTGGCTTGGTATACTGAAAAAAACACAAATTAAAAAAAATCTATTAAAAAAATAATTAGGAACAGATATCCCACCCACTTGCTCTTTCCATTGCTACCTGCTTTGGAATTACATCTAATCGACATCCCCTTTTGTTTTAAACTGCATATATATATATATGTCTTTAACATTATTCTAAAGCCTATCTTTAACATTATTGTAAAATTCTATCTTTAGCATTATTCCAAAGCTCTGCTATCTCATTTCCCAGCTTGTTGGGGATTAAAACACAACATGCCGTCTCTCCTGAAAAAAAAAAAAGCAAAAACCCAAAACTGACTAGACAGGGAAAAATCTTGCAAAATTCTATTCCATGGATCCTAGGGGGGTTTTTTTAAAGGTGTATAATGTGTAATATATCCAACTTAAAGGTGGATCTGGAAATATATATTAATGATATACCCGAATTAAAAGTGTATCTGGAATTACATGTGATACCGCCACTACAGAAACCCTACCAGGGTATGTTGTTACCACCATATGTCTCTGACATTCGAAGTTTCCCAAACCAAAACCTGGCTGGGAAAAAAACAAAAAAAAACCCAACAATTTTCTTGCTGACTTTTCATCTTATAATTAAAATGTACTTTTGAAAATAACTAGTTACCCAGTGCAACCATTTTCCGACAGGGAAGAAAGTCTGCACCACTGCATTTAACTCTAAATTTTCTATCCAGTAGATTGCCCCACTCACAATGTAATGGTTTATGGGCATATTTACTCAGTGCATGCAAAAAAACCCTCTTGTTCCCTGATGTGGCTGTGTTCAAAAGGAGGTCAGAATCCGCTTCCAAGACTGATACATGCACAAAAATTTTCCATTAATTGCAACACTGCAACTTCCCCAAGACATCATGTTGGGAGAATGCCAAAAAGAAACAACCTCCCCACCAAAAAAAAAACCAAAACACCAAAGCAAAATAAGAACTACCCCAAACTCTGAAAAAATATAAAACCGAATTTGTCAGCAAAACACTAAACTGTTAGAAATCATTGTGAGAGTTCTGGGATTGCTTGTATTTGTATTATTTTAGCAATTCCGCCTGTAAGTTTAAAAGGAAAAGGGACTTGGCAGACGAGCTCAATAACAGGCCTGGAGAATAAGACCTTGTGGGCTGAGTTTCATGCTAACAGGAAACTGCTCAGTCTGGATTTAATCAAGAGGCCATCTCTTCACTGACACAACCAGGCTGCCCAAAGGCAAAAGAGGTTTTACGGGGTTTTTTTGTGCTCTCTGCTGAGAGGAACAACCTATCTAATGCCGTTAAAAGATGCCCCTAAAGCTCTTGGCAATTTTTGGCAGCGGCACGCAGTGACCACTGCTAGTGATACCAAGAAATGCCACCGGCTTGGCACTGTTTTGTGCACCAGAACAACAAAGAAAGGCTCTCCAGCTCCTGTTTGTCTCCTTCAGCACCGTGTCCAGCGGTCTAACAGAGACACCAAACCCCGCATCTCAGGGCTCCAGTAACAGGTCCTTGGTCCTTTACAGTGAACAGATACGGCATTTTATGGTCTGATTTACGCTCTTTAACATCTCACTTTGATTTTTCAGGCGACAGATTAGAGCTTTGATAACCTGCAAGCGTAAGTGATGAGCAAGTAGCTTCCTACAAGAATGACTGTCTTTCAAAAGCAAACGTAAAAAGACTGAATGGAGGGATATCTTTGCACATCCTTATTTTTTTTTGCTGTTGTGCGCGTACTGATCTCGTGTAATTCCAACATCTTTACTAACCCTTGGCAATGCTGCACCTTCAGAGGGGCCCACTCTCTTTTAAGGTGATCATCTTACAGCTATACAGCACAAAACATTACCTACAATACGCAGTTCCTGCTGAAACAGGAGAGCTCCACGCAGGCTGAAACACATCCAGGCTGAAAAAACTTCCTGCAAACACTACCTGTTAACCTTCCATGGGATTATAAATTAATCATAAACTCCATCATCTCCTAAAATAATGTTACGCCCTAGCAAGAGGGATTAGAGACTCAAGGTAAAAAGGAAAGTTAAAGCTCTGATCAGCACAAAACCAGAGACTGCCCAAATAAAGACATACAGAACTGCACTCATTATTTCTGAAATGTCACTGGAAACAATCATTTTCACCCAGAAAAACCACTGCTCTGCGGGTTTTTTTCCAACGCAAATATTATCTGTTGAGATTCTGAAAATGTGAACCATGGAATGAAATCAAGGTAATTGTTTTTTATTAGGCAGACTGGGAAAAAAATACTAAAACAACCAGGATGAACAACAAGTAAATGAGATATCAAATCTTCTTCATGTTCAGTCATTTGAAACATTCCCACCCGACCAAAGACTTGTTTTATTCAGAAATTCTGCAGCTATTTTCAAGAACATCTAACTAACTCTTAAACTCCACTTTTACTGATTTTGACAGATTTTTAAATGTTTTTCACTTTCCTTGAAACTTAAAGCTTTTCCAGATGGAGAGTTTTCCACTCTGGTTTTATTAACTTACTGGACAGGCACCCCATGCTGAAATAAAAGTGCCTAAAGTACACTTCACCTTACATGTTAACTCAAAATAAGGCACTCTAATCAAGAATTTAACTCTTTGTCTAAGTGTGATTCTGCATTAACCTTCTGAAAGTAGAAATAAGATGCTCTTATTTTTTTCACGTTGCTTTCTCACACACAGGTTCACCAACAAATACCTTTAATATCCACACATCCTTTGGGGGAAGTAAAAAAAAAAAAGAACCAACAACAACAAAAAAAAATAAAAAAAAGGAAAAGGAAATCAAGTCAAGGAATGATTGAGCTTGAAATGTTAACAACTTACTTGACATAGTATTTCCTTCCAAAAAAGACCTTAATGAACTTTATAACTGAGACTGCTCCCTTTAAGGGGAAGAAAGTGGGATTATCCCGTAGGTGTACTGACAGAGAAAACCCACTGACAGCAGCTGACAATCATGCTGGACTGACTCAAACTCACACCACATGACCACTAAATAAAAAAAAAAAACCCAACTGTGAAAAGTGGTAATTTTACCCTAACAATTCCACATGGCAGCGACCAGACTAATCTTATCAAATAGCCACAAGAATTCCAAGTGTTTTGGGACAGGCCCTGGCTCTACCCACCCTTCCTGCCACCAGTTCTGTGATCCTGGCAGTATTTAAGAGCCCTGCATCCCACCACTGTCCTCTCTGCCCTTGTCCCCTGCTCTGCTGAACTCCCAGCTCAGAAAGCAGTTTGTATGAGATAAGACTGAACTGGAAGCAGAGCTTCCAGCCTCGGGAAGTGTGGCTTGTAGTGCAGGGCTTGCAGTGCAGACTTGCCTTCCCAAGGGCAGCTGCTTTTAGCCTACAGTGCACTTGGAATTAAAATGAAATAAAATTACTCCAGAGCTCTCTCCACTTCACCAACTCCCATTTCCCCATTTTGGATACCAATTGGAAAAAAAAAAAAAAAATCAGAATTCTGCACGTTGGCTGCACTAAATTCAGAAGCCAAAATAATTTCATGAGCTCTTTCCTATGCTCCAACAACAAGGGGTATTCCTGGATTTCCAAAGCTCCACCCTTTTCCTTTCCTTCCTTACCAAATAAATAACCATTCTTGGCAGCAACCCAGAGTTTCCAGGACCAATTAATTCCATGATCATCACACAAAAGGCATTCACATTTTCTCCTCAGAGCTCACAGCCTGCCTGGTATCTGTCTGAAGCGCCGGCAAACAGTAACAAAAGCTGGGGGGCAGATTTAGAAGGGAAAAAGAGAAAGGAAAGGAAAGGAAAGGAAAAAAAAAAAAAGGCTCTTACACAAATGCTGTTGCTCAGTTAGGACCCTTTCACTCAGGCACCTTGCAGCTACTTAAAGCCACTCTGGGGAAAAATAGGAAACATTCCATGGTGCTGAGCTGTGCATTCTCACACCTTCTGAAAGGATGCAAATTTGGACTCATTTGGGTATCGAATAACGTTGGACTAGCTCTAAATGAATCAAAGCAAAAGCAGAGAAGCCCAATTTACACATCACCTCTCCCTGCTTGCATCCAAAGGAGTTTGAGCAAGTGCATTAAGAAATTGAATCTTCAAACAGGTCTAGGTTAAAATGGCATTGTGCAGCTCCTACAAATGGTGGAGCTTATCCAGCCGTGCTGACATAGAAATTCCTGCTCGGAATTTACCCGCTTAGAAGCATCTGTGCAGCAAAGGAATTTGCCATATTGTTCAGGGAGAATTCGAGTCCTCCAAGAGGTTCACTGGGCAGCACGTGAGCTTTTTAAAGAGACCAAAAATCCCCCCAACAGCTCCAAATCCCCACCTCCACCTCACATGATTTATGCACTTACCTCCTTGTTGCTTCCTACCTACAGAAAGTTCCTTCTTACCCTGACTCTCACCCCTCTTCTACAAAGACTTTTAACAAAACCAAGACAAGCCCTCTAACCCTCTCCCCCTTTCTGAGTGTCCTCGCTGAGTTAACTGAACCTGCGAAATCAGATCACCGAAACCCTTTTCATTTTTGTCCGTTGTGTTTCACAGCTCCGCAGTTTACCGCAACCCTTAAGCATGCCTGAGATGTACTATTTTCACAGCATGGCAGTATTATGAAATATTGCTTGCCCTGGTTTTGACTGGGCACTGACGCTCAGCAAGTTGCTAAGCTGAAACAGAAAAGCAAGGAGGAGAAACCAGTAAGTCAGGTAATATTCTTAGTCATGTGCATCTTATGCTGTTGGGGGAAGATCAGCCATCAAATGACTAGAAACACTCCTCTACTCCAGCAAATGAACGTGTCCCGTATTAAGTATCTTCCCAAAACCCTTTTGTATTAGAGAAAAATCATTTGTAAAACTCAGTATCCTCCTCTCTTCAGTGGGCCCGAACACCAAAACATCCAATCGCCAAACCGAGCAGTAAATAAAGACACAAAATAATAAACAGCTAAGTGAAAAGGGCACCAGGATGAAGGCAAGGAAATAGGTTTTCGAGCCCACTTTGGCAGTAAAATCAGCTCATTTTATAATGCATTTTGACTCCTGGAGCCGAAGGAAGTGCTACACAGTGTCTCCATGAGGGAAGAGCTCTACAAAGTCTCTTTGGACTTGCATAAAACAGTCTGTGATTAACTGTCAAAACCAATAACAGCTTTTACAGGTATGGATTACAGAGGGTCCCTCAGGAGGGAAACAGGCAGCTGGGGCAGCTCCCCTGTGCCCCAGAAACAGTAATTACTGTTTCTGCTAACAGCCTTATCCTAACCCTTCTTCCTCCTCCTCCTCCACACTCTCACTGCTTCCAGTCCCTCTGGGAAACTTGTAGGTGCCAGAGCACCCAGGAACCACTTCTAGGAACCATAAAGGGAGAAAGGAAGGGGTGCTGAGCGGGGAACAACAGAGTATAAAAGGTGACAGAGCTCAAAAGTTTCACTTGACTCTGAAACAGCTTTTAATGATTCTGATTATAGATTACAGTGATGGGTACAGCGCACCTTCCATCTGGGGAATACTGGGAGGTCCAAGCTGACAGCACAGCAAATTCTGCATTTATATACAATATTTCTAAGCTGCCTAGATGTTAAAAACAATAACTCTGTGTCTACCCTAAGAAATACCAGAGGAAAGCTATTATGGAAGTTTTGTTTGTGAAACACTGGGCAGTAAACCACGGTTCTTTCATGAAAAAATGCTAAAATGTGCTGTCATTTTTTTAATAAATGCCAAGTGTGGCAAAGAGAAGGGATGATTGATATTACCACTAACATAGACAGATTTCATATGGTATCATGGCTTCTGACTACCAATAGAATATTTGCCCTGTGAAAAGCAACACTATTTTTTCCTCCTTCCAGAAATGCAATTTAAGTTAATTGTGGAGCTCATCATCACTTTCTGCTCAGTCAGTAGAAACAAAGAAAGTCCTGTATGAGACAGCAGGCAACAGTGCTAAACTCAAGATGGATTTAAGGGTGCCACAAGTAATAATTCTGTTGCATAATGGTAGCATGAATGCATATTACATAACCCAAAATGCTTTTATTCATCCTGATTATACTGTTGGCTCTCCTTTCACACTGTAAAGGTTGCTCAAGCAGTACACAGAAATTAAATTTATACAGGTCAGGAAATCAGTGTAAACTGCTACTGCACTCAGTGTAAACATCAAGGGCAAGAGTGATAGATTTTTAACAGTATGAATAGGTGGAAATTAAAACTGTAGGTGCAGGGAGATTGAACGCATTCTGACAGGAGACTGATTCAGATTTTAAAATAAACTGAACTGGAAATAAGGTATTTTTGTGGAGCAACAAATACCCAAGAAAGGCTGTTATATGTTTCATAATAATTACTCTGAGCAATCTCTAATGCCAAGCTTTTTAAGTATTTTATAAAAGAAAGAGGTTAGCTGTTAAGTAACCACTTAAATGACCACAGCATGAATATGTACCTAAATTGAGTTATAAACTTCATTTCCATGGCTCTGCTTCTTACTACCCTTTGTTTTGAAACTAAGAGACCTCTCCAGGGTGGGGTCTGAGTAGGAAAAGCAGGAATAGTAAGCTAATGTTTCCTAATATTAAGTGTTACCAGCTTGAACATTTATTTACGTGCTGAAAGAGTCCAAAAATATTAAGGCAATTATTAGTCCAGGCCAAACTGCATTTTTACTGTATTATCTAGACATCCCAGGGGATTGACTATGGAATCTCTCTGGGTTCTTCTCTACACACACCCCTATAGAGACTCTGTATGACTACATGTGTGTGTGTGCATGTTCCACACCTGGACGGCAGCATCCTTGTCCCAGTTCTGCAGGCATTTCCTCTGTGGGAAGTTCTGTATGACAAACAAACATATGACAGCTAAACACACTGCATGCCTACCCAAATTATTGGATTCTTCTAACCGCAGCACCAGCCCTTACCTCTGCTCTTTTGACCCAGCTGAAACAGCATGAGCTGGCCCTGAACCCACTGCAGATATCTGCATTTTGGCTTAAGAATGCTGCACTTGGACTTAAAGCCCTGGGCAACGGACACAAATCAAAACACATAATTATGTGGAAGTATTGAGTCAGAATGCAAACAAGTATAGCTTACAATAAAGGGGAAAGGAAGAAAAGAAAGGGAGAGAGAGAGAAAGAGAGGGAGAAAGAGAGGGAGAAAGAGAGGGAGAAAGAGAGGGAGAGAGAGAGGGAGAGAGAGAGGGAGAGAGAGAGGGAGAGAGAGAGAGAAAGAAAGAGAGAGAGAGAAAAAGATAGAGAGAAAGAGAGAGAAAGAAAGAGAGAGAGAGAAAAAGAGAGAGAGAAAGAGAAAGAGAGAGAAAGAGACAGAAAGAAAGAGAGAGAAAGAAAAAGAAAGAAAGAAAGAAAGAAAGAAAGAAAGAAAGAAAGAAAGAAAGAAAGAAAGAAAGAAA
>JAWMRA010000005.1:24204405-24216685 GCA_035584735.1 Pseudotriccus pelzelni | reverse complement strand
AAGAAAAGAAAAGAAAAGAAAAGAAAAGAAAAGAAAAGAAAAGAAAAGAAAAGAAAAGAAAAGAAAAGAAAGAAAAAGAGAAATGGCAGATAAAATAGAAACTGTCCACGTTTGCTGTCTGTTCTTTTGATTTTTCTTGTTTTCAGGGGGGTTGTTGTTTAATTACCCATCAGGAGTTAACAGCATACTTCTGCTCTTCTCAGTCCTGTTCTGACTTTATGACCACCTGATGTTTTCCTGAACAAAGCGCCTGTTTTTGCAGGAAGAATGCAAGCCTCGTGCTTTAAGTAAGTGTGCAAGAGTTCATTCACATTTTGTCTGCTACAGGGAGCCAGCAGCCCGGAGCACAGCCAGAATCAATCCCAAGCACTTGCAGGGGAGGAATGCAAAGGCCTAAGATCTGCCCTCCAAATGAAACACGTTGGTGTTACTTACTGGACATTTCCAGCAGCAGCACAATGGCATCTCCAAGCAGGAGACACCGTCCCTGCCCTAAAGGATTTCTACTCTAAAAATACAAAATGCGCCACAGGTAGAGACAGAGACTGCTACAAACCAAGCCAACAAAAGCCTATTAGGGATATCTTCATAATAATTTTCTTATTTGCCCGGAATATTTCAACCAGGGTCCAAAAGCACCTCAGGAAGCATTCGGTTAATTCATCTCTCTTGCACTGAACACAACACTTAACCCATATAAGGGTGTACTGACTTGTTTGCATCCCAACACCAGCGAAGCTTTGAAACGTCATGAACCTCATCTGACAAGCTGAGAAACACTCTAAACAAGTGAAGGACATCCTGCACTTGATTCAAGCCAAAAGAAAAGCTCCATATAGTCAGTGTACGCAAGCTTATGTGGGGCAAGAACTACACACAGGAGGGAATAAAACCTGAGAGAGCTCTAACGTGAGGGTTTATTTCTGCTTCAGGATATAGAGATCCATGCGTAGATCACTGAATTTTTTAAGAGTCAGAAAGAAACACTGAGATCTGACAATCTGAAGAGATCTACCACAAGTCTCCAGTTTGAAGCCCAAGAGCTCTGAATGCATCTCAAAGCGTTCAGTCATTCCATATTGTTCAATCACTCTGAGACCTTCGGATACAAAATGCCAATCTGTAATAAAAACATGTTGTTTGACTTGCACAAAGAGCCCATGGAGTGCCCAGAGAGGAAGAAACAGCCACTGACTGGGAGAAAGGTTGAGCCTTGGTAAGGAGAAAGGCAACTGTACAAAGCAGCTGAGGGGGGTGGGAGAGCAGAAGAAAATAACCCCTTAAAACCCTTTCAGACTAACAAGGTGGGAAGAACAGAAGAGAAAAAGAGATGAAATAACAGAATATAATAACAGGATCACTCCACAAAAGCATTTCAAATGCCTACAACCTCATTAGTGCCTCCCTGGCCCAGCAGCAGCATTGCTGGCTGTCCTCCACAGCCACCCGTGGGAGATCCAGGCAGGTGACAGAGGAACAAATCCAAACTCCACCAAGGCTGTAACCCACTAACCCGCAGAGCAATAGCTTCGTGAGCGCTACTACCACGCAAAGTGGCACAAAGCCTCACACCTCAGGTGGAGGCTGCCAAAATCTCGTTTTGATAGACAAAGCTGCTAAAGGGGGAGATATGATGGGCAACTAAATGGAGGTAAATGTAAAAAAAGCCAGCAAAAAAAAAAAAAAAGTCTGTTGGAAGTCCTACCCTCAAAGGTCACACGGTGACACACAGATCAGAGAAAAGACCTGAAGGGTCGGAGTAGGCAGAACATTAAATCTTTCAGCACAACGCTTGGAAGCCGCAACAAAAAGCAAAGAGTTCTACAAAGTATAAATAAAGGGTACCAAAGCAAGTCAAAGGACATTATTCTGCCACTGCAGAAAAGGTCTGATGAGACCACATGTAGAGTATCATGCTCTGCTCGAGCTGCCTTATTTTTAAAGCAGCTATTACGAAGCTGAATGGGGCAAAGCAAAGGGCAACCCACACAACTCCAATATTTGCAGAGCCTAAAACAGCAAGGATGCAAAGTTTTGCTTTACACACACACAAAAAAAGCAGGATCTGAGCACCCAGAGCTCTCCCTGACCAGGAGGAAGCTGCAGGGCTGCTGGAAAACCAGCCCACACCAAACTCCTGTAAGGTGTCACAATACGGCCCTGACATCTCCTCACCATTACAGTTCTTGTGATTCTTGTAGTAAGTGCCTGTGTCCAACCTTATTCTGCCTCCTTAAATCTTTGCCGCAAACAAACTGAAACCAGAACATTATGAAACAGCCACACACAATAATTGTGGGGGTTTTTCCCCCCTCTGACAATGGCCAGGTGCTATAGAGGAAGGTGAACGAGTAACACCTGTAACATTCTGAACAAGCAGCCCAGAGGAAAAGACTCTTCTCAGCTCCAGGACATGTTTGTTTTGTAGCTCAATCACAAAAATTCATGTCCTGTGTTTTCAATCTCATACAGCATTCGCTCTCATTATTTACATAAATGTCCAATCCTTTCTGAATCCTCCTAGATTTGGTTGGACTCGGTTACTTCCAGTGGCATGTCCCTTCAGGTTAACTACATGCAGTGTGAAAGTCACTAATTTCTTTCTCCCCCTTGCTTTCAACACCACCAAACAGTCCCTGGAGATAAAGCGTCCCTTCTCCACTCACTGTTTTAAATGTCTTTACTATACCCTCCTCTTCACTGCCACAACAGAGCCTCAATCCTGGGAGGATTTATTGTTAAACCAGCACATCAACTCTGGTTGCAACATGACACACATTTAACAGTCCTCACCCTGCCAGTGTCTCCAAATCCTTTCCCATCTGTGGACCCCTTTTTCTAGGTCTCTGATCCTTGAGGTGAGGAAACAAGCACGAGGAATGAGTGAGGTGCTACTGTCATCCCCTTAATAGTATTTTCTAAGCTTCACTTCGTTCCCCCGCCCCGTTCCCTGGCACAGCTTCATATTCGAGCTTGCTTTCACAACAGCATCGTGGTGGGCAAATGTTTCCACAGAACTCTGGACTCTCAGGGGTCCAGGTCTTCCCCCCCCCCAGGTGGTTTTAATTAATTCACTTCTGGTCCTAAATTGTTTCCATGTGCTGCTGTGCCTTGTCAAGCAGCTGCTCCTTGCAGCATGTATGTCACATGTGGGGAAGATATCCATGTGATAACATTATGAAGCCGCTAAATAAGTATTATCACGCAGCTCTGACAGCTAATTCATCTCCCCCTGACTTTTTTTTAATGCTTCCAACTCTTCAGCAATCTAAAAAAAAAAAAATATAGCCTTTTTAAAGTCACATTGTCACAGGAACACTTTTTCCTCCTCTCTTTCCCACCCCCCCCCCAAATAAAGGGGAATCTACCAAACCCAGGATTCAGCACTGCAGCTGAATTTTAATCTCCACCCAAATCATACCTCTGTGCTATGTTACATGGCAACATACTTCACATAGTCAGTCTGGTGAAAATGTGCAGCCCTGCTTTGAAAGTTATTTGGACGAAAGATGCTTTAAGAATGCAAGACCATTATCATTTCACTTGGATATGTTTTTACTTTCCTTCCAGTCCCTAAATTGTCACCTACTGGTGACATGGTGCAGCTGGATTCAGGTGTTAGCATGAGTTCACTTTGGTCCAAGGTAGCAGGATTTCCAGGAACAGCAAAAGGATTTCCATGTCCAAACCACAGAATTCCTCATTATAGCTTTAAAACTTCGTATTTAAAAAAAAATAAAAATTAAAAAGAAACCCACATCCTCATACATCGCAATAAAATTCTTCTTCCAGAAGGTGTAAAAACCTAACACAGATTTTATAGTTGCACCCCACGTGCTAATGTGCCACCCACGAAGAACTAAGAGTCACTTCTGAGGAGCTGGTATGGTCACTGAACAGGAAAACAGAGCATTTTGGGGGTGAAACAAGGGCAAAAGTAGTTCTGGGAGACTGCAAGAGCAAACCGTGACAACTTCCTGGAAGCAACTCCTGTTCAGCTGCTCAACCCTTCAGGAATGAGCTCCCAATTCCCTTTAAGAATAATGTTTTACTATCTCTGATACCATCTGATGGGGTGAGAACACTTAAGACATCACGCACTTTTGCCTCTGCTTCACAAGGCACGACGCTCTGGCTACACAAAGACGAGGAAGAGCAGGATTCAGTGCTGAGTCAGCATTTATTTACCCCTTTCACACAGAACAGCCTCACTTTCTTCACGGGGCTAAGTCACCACTTTGTGCTCATCTCTTCACACAGCTGTACCCCCTTACAGTGCTGGCTAAAAGGAGTTATACACTTGGCAAACAGATTCCTAGGGCAGGAGGAAAAGATGCAAGTTCAAAGTGTGCATTTACACACATATTTTTAATTAGCTTTACCAAGGTTAAATTTAAATCCAGGCGTGACTAACACGTTTGCAATGCTTCAGCCTGTTCCTTAAATGAAAACATCAAAACCCAAACTGTAAAGCTAATGGTTTCTCCAGGGCTTTTCTCTGCACAGCATCTCAGTCCAGTTCTTACACTGCTGCTCCCAGGCTTTCCAATGACACATAGCCACATTCCTTGCCAGCTCTTCTTTAACCCAACAAGTGACCTACATCTCGCATTCAGAAAGAAAATACCAAGGGGTTTTTTTGCAGCAAGCTGATTATTGGGTTATTCCTTTGGCTTTCTACTTCTTGAAAAAGCAAGCAAGATAATATTCAGCGATGTCAGCAGCAAGATGTTTAAGGTGCTGAATTCAGGGAGAACCTCTACCATCCAAGTAGCACAGTTTAAAAAGACAGTCATCCTGGCCGTCAGAGGAATTCCCAGGAGAGAGCAATTGTAGCACGGGATGTCATTATATTCCTACATGTCACAGGTAAACCGAAAGTGTGCCAAGGGCAAGTTTTTGTCCATCGGCAGGTTGGCTGAGAGATTTCCAAAATGCAGATACACACCAGTGCAACAGCAGATCAATCCCCAACAACTTTTGCTCAAGAGGCTCCCTTAGCTCTTGCCATTCCACTTAATCTAAAGATCATTAGCAAGAGATGTCTCTGCAGAGCCCTCAGGAAGGGAGGCTGCCTGTGTCTCTCTCCCTGGTTCCATGTGGCCATGCTGGAGTATCCCTTACCTCTGTTAATAACACCTCAAGATTAAAGCACTGCCACCCTGTCACGCTTTGACAGGTCGGAATGGGAGGTTTTAAACCCAACTGAGAGCATGACACTGGGCTGCAAAGCCAGTTACCCTTCTAATTATGCAGTTTGGATTTGGAACTGGGAAAGTAATGGACAGTAATCTTTCAGGCTTCCATTTTAAAACTCTTAATAGGCTCGGTTTCTATTTTTGAGTGCGTGCTGCACACACAGCCTCTATTACCCAGCTGATGACTGCATCCAAGAGTGTTCCTTAGGATATCCCTGGAGCAGAGATCTGTGCCTGAACCGGGAAGTACGGAGAAGAATATTCCATGAGGAGTCATTAATAAGGGCTAGGATACTATGGTACCATTATGCCCACACCTGAAGGAAAGACAGGAGGAAAGAGCCTACTCCAAGCCAAAAGACAAGCTGAATGAGATGCCAAAGCTTTTTTCTGGATAACTGCGTACCTGTCTATAAGTAAAATCACTCGGTTCCCTCTCCCATACATCTACTTTGTGGGTCTCCAGCACTTTGACAGGCATCTTCCCCCACGCAATACCAATGTGAGCACGTCCCATCTTCCTTCCTTCTCCCAGACAGTTCCCCAGAGGATCTGGAGTGGACAATAGCACGACTCAGTTTCCATCGAGAGGCCTGTCAGCTCCTCGGGAACTGCTTTTCTGCTTCTGCCAAACATACAGCCAGAACTGCACCCTGGCCTTGGTCTGGGCGGTCAGGACAGGCTGGAGGAATCTGCTTGAAGAGTCTGATTTAGCCAAAAGGGACCAACACATGCTCTAAATCAAGAGACAAAAAGAGCAAGCTGCAGCAAGGACAATGATCGGCCAAGCCCTGGCCTGCTGCTTCTACAGGAAACTACACTCGACCAGAACATCTGGGATCTAAGGGTAACATAAAAAAGAAATCACAGAGCTGGCTCAGAAGGCACGTGGGAGGGCAGGAGCAGGCTCAAAGAAAATTTGAGGTTTGCTTGTTCCTAAAATGTTGATGATTCCAGGCACCATTTAAATCTCAACCCATATTTAGGAGGTCTGCGTTGGAAAGAAATAAATCCAAACTAAAGCCTCTTTTCTGACATATTGTTCAACCCAGAGAGAGGGCTGTGTCCTAACTGGGATACAGCTCAGTTAGACACGAGTTTTTGCAATGTTCTTCTGACTGAACTCTCCAACACAAGCTTCTTGCCAGCGTATGTGACTTTAGAGGTGTTTAGAAGCCAAACTTGTGGTCGTATGCAGTTTTCAGTGTGAGACAATCACTCAAGATTTATTTTTAAGACACCACAAAAATCCCAGGAAAGGTAGTTATCAAATAATATCAGTGTTAAGAAAACAAGTGTTAATGATAGGTTTGGTACGTTTCAGATTTTTCCCTTTTCAGCATTTTTAAGGCATTGAAAAACACCCCACTACAGCAGTTCGTTTTTAGTTTTGGAAGAACGTGTTCTGCTATACACCCAGTGTTACAGCATTAAAGACACCTTGAGACAAGTAATGTTTTGAATCCATCTCTGCCGTTCCTGGCTGCAGTTCCTCTGACCTGCCCCTCTAAATACTCCAGAGGCAGATTGTAAGTCTCTTCCTCACTCCTTCTCAGATACAGCACTCCCGACAGGAAAAATATCTGCAGGCTTGAGGGAGCCCCTCCTGTCTCCCAGGCTCATTCCTCACTGCTTCCCTCAGACTCCAAGGGCCACACAGCAGTCATCCACCCTTCCCTAATTTCTGGAAAGGTGAGATAAAGCACTACAGCCGGTTTACGTGGAGCTCTACAAAAGTCACTTCGCAGTTCTTTAAAACCTCTCTGGCTTTTTATTTTAGTAACCCTCTTGTCCATCTGCCTCCTACACCACTCTTCCCCACCTCCCTTCAATTCCCCCTTCTCTTAACTTCTCTACCCACTGCTTTTTCCATTCGCTTTCAACTGTTTACTTCTCAGTTTACTGTTTATAATAAATCACTGACTGCAGCTCACCACTCCAACACCATTCATGCTCAGTCAGCATGTTGCTGCTGGCCACAGAAATTCAGGTATTTAGCAGCTGATCTACTTTTACAGCCCCTGCTTTGCTGTTCTTATCTCCTTCCGGCTACGGTGTGACTCAGCTCCTCTTATTTTCATTTCACGGGTACCTGCCTGTCAGTTCAAGATCAAAAACTTTTCACCTGTCTCTTCTCTTTTGTTGCCTTTCCTTCATGGACAACAGCACCATCCTGTTGGGACCTGCAGGGTGCCAGCTCTCCATGGGCTGTGTTTGCACCCTCAGAGGGAAGCTGGATCTAATTTTTCAGGTTTTTTTTTTTCCTCTGTCATAGCTTTAAAATACAACATTCTCTTTCTAGCAAGATCATTCAAGTTCCTTGCTGCGATTTCAAACCTTCCATTCCAGTTACTGATACAGCTTTTTCTCTAGCGTGACATAATGCCACCCAAAATCTTGCTCCTGCAGAAAGCATCCTGCTCATCCCCTCTTTGGAGCGTGCCATCCATCTGTACAAATCTCTACTTCTCCATCCTTTTCTCTCACAAAGAACTCAGGCCATGTGTCTCAGCTTCCATGGCTTTTGTGGCTTGTTCCTCGTTCCTCTCCCTCAGGACCCTGGAGACCTCTCAAGGTGTATCCTGAAGATACCAAAACCCGCTTTGTTTGTTTTTTTTTAAAGAAAAAAGCCTTCATGTTTTCCGTGGTTGAACCTATCATGTTTGGGAGGGATTCCCTCTCACTGTTTCCCGAAGGTACACTTGACTTGTGAAGCTTTGATACCAATCACCAGCTGAGACAACATGTGTGTACAGACAAGCCTCTTTAGAAATCACATCTGTAAGTTCTTTTTAGCCAAAATAGTGCTTTTGTGTAGCATCTCTAACCATGCTGAGCTCCTACCAGGGCTATTAATACTCCCTAATACTATAGTGCTTAAAGTCTTAAGCTTCACTAAATATTTAGTATTAAGGATTTGGTGACAAAAGCGGTAGCTATTATTGGCAGCCTTTAATGTCTAATATTAAATTTAAAGCTAAGAAATCTGGAGATTATCCAGAAGCTTCACACTTCTGAAAGTTATGGAACTGCTGATGCCTGCCTCAGTCACAGCCTGTTTGGCTTTTTCTTTTATTAACCGTAGAAGTTTGAAACACAAGACAAACATTTCTGTATTTAAATAGGCAAGTGTTTATGGTGCTTAAGCTGGAATTTTATGATGGGCCTTTACACAGACCATTCTCTCACAACAGGGCCAACCACTCAGTGAGCCTGGATGGGTTCTGAGGATGCAGAACTTTAAGAAAGGTTTATTAGACTTGATCTGCACCAACAAAGCAGAAGCTCGGTGCCTCAGAGAATGCCACACTGCTAAAGTTGCCCTTTACAGGTCACAAACTGACTTTGAAAAGTAATTTTTGAAAAAGTAAATCCAGGCATGCATGTAATCGATAAGAGAGTTACTCTGGTTGTGACTCAATACTTGTTGAGGTACAAACGGTTGTTCCCACTCTTCAGCTGACTGGAGTCTGCAACCTAAGTCTGACTTAGAGCATCATCAAAAAAATAAAGTCCAACGCTGATAAATCCAACGCCTTGTTAATTTAGTGGTATGAATTTCAAAGCATGGGACAAAAAAAGCATCATAAACCCCTATAAACTCCAGATTAAAAAAAAAAAAGTCACCTGATGATGATTTTCAAAGAGACAATTAGGCTTTTCAAGGCCAGACTGCTGGGGGCAGGGATGACTATTCATAAATAATGCTCTGCGTTAGAGGCTATTTATTGATTCTAGGACAACAAAAAAGCCATTAATAAAACAAGATCACAAAAAGGGCTTAAAATATTTTATGTTCCGAAGAGCTTAAGGGAAACAAACAGCCCATACGTTTCAAAACATGTTTAGATAATATGCAAGAGATTGGGTTTTTTCTTTCTTTGTTTTTTTTAATTCAGAAAAAGGCCAGCCTGGAAGCTGAAGTCCCCCATTTATGCCCAGAACAGGTGTGGATTTCTGACACACTGCCTCCTTCCCCACAAACAGGGCTTGATTCTGACCTGAGAAAACTAAGACTAGTCACAGAAAGCTAAGAGTCACTGCTCTGACCTTGCAGTCCCTTGTACTCCTGCTAAGATGGGCACCATATAAGGAACAACACAGCCCAAACAGGACAAAATTCTACTTTTCTAAAGTACGTTTATGGGTCACAGACAAATGCAGAATGAGCTCCACCTCTTACAAAAAAACACCATCTGGGAAAGTTACAGGAGCTCAAATATACTTTGTAATATTTTTTCCTGGTAAAAACGGGAGGCAGAGATGGGAAATCTGCCACTCAAAGGAAGCAGATTTGAAATTATCTGTTCTGATTAGAACCCTGTGTACTTCTTAGAAACAAGGGAAGGGGAGATTCTAAGCACTATCTGTATGCAGGGCAGAATTTGCTTATTTTTCTTGACTGTGGTTTCAGCACTGCTGTATTGCTTCATGTCCCAGGAACTTCACAGGAAAATGACTGGATATAAACCTCAGGGCAGTTTTAAAAGCCTTTAAAATACATATCTGGATGCTACATCAAACCAACTTCTTGTATTATTTCCTTCGATCCCAAAGAAAATACATAAACATAACAAAAGTTATAGGTACCTCCTGAAGATTTGGCTCAAATCGCCACAGCTGCACTGATTCCAGTGAAGTGAGGACATTTTATATCAGCTGGGGACTTGGCCTGGGAAAGGTGAAGGCACTCAGCAGCGTGTCAAATTGAGTGCTTGTGCATTTAAGCTCATTTTACTTACCACTGACAGCCTTTGCGCTTTGAAGACATCTTTGAAAAACAAGACAGAGCTGCAATTTCTGCAGAAATGCAATTAATTTCTCATCTGGCTGCGAAAGCAATAGAAAAATAAGACCCAATCTATATTTCCTTAAGTTCTGAGGAAGTTCTGCTGACTTTTGAGAGACCTTCATCAGTCAAAATGCCATGACTGTTTGTTTGGCTGAGACAGGTTCTCAACCTGTGGCAGAAAGGAGCCACCGTCCAGTCTGAAATAACTGTTAAATGTTCAGCTTCTCAGGCCGTAAGCTAAGATCCTTATTTCTGCACCAAGAATCACCCCATCCATGGCCACAACTGGCCAAATTGTTTTCACAGGTCAAGAAAAGAGGAAGAGTCAACACAGGGAGAGTGTTATTTCAGATGACCCAAGCAGAATATTTCAGTGCTTTGGCTTGGATTTTTTTTTTTTGATAATGAGAGCAGTCAGTGCTAGAAGTTAATATTGTAACAATTCATGTGGAATTCAGCTCCCCGGAGAAGGCTCCAAAGTCCATGAGCAGCCTTCCCAAATGCCACCACGCCAGCCTCACTTACCCCCAGCCACCTTGCTCCTTTGTTGGCAGCCTGCTGAATCTGCACTTTTTTAAGGGTGACATTGTAGACGGCTCCCTCTTCTACCTCTTCACCCCCATCCTGAAATGTGGTCTGCCGGGAAAAGGAGACAGAAAGGAAAAAAAAAAAAAAAAAAGAAAGATAAAAAGGAGCGTTTTTCCTCTTCTGCTGACCACAATCTATACCAGGTGCTCTGCTGCTTCTCGCAGAGCCGAGAAGATGGGCAGCACAAAGTAAACACAACAATCAAAGCAGTACAGGATACCTTCAGGTTGAGGGAACACTGGAGATATTCTTGGCAAGCTGTCCTTTCCTGTGGTATCAAGATACCCGACTTTCCATCTAACTGTTTTTCCTAGACTAGCACATATTTTAAATAGTTGCATAAAGTCTTTTCTAAGTTAAGAGTTTGGTTTTGATTAGCAGTCCGCTCTTCCCTTCTCTCCCCTCTCCTTTTCTACTGCAATTAATCTCTTTGACTTTGTAGTTAACTTTTAAAACTGCTGAATTACTTCGGCGGCCAGCCTTGAAACTTTGAAGCTATCAAGCACTTAAAACACAGCAACATTTTAATTGTCTTGACAAGGGGGGATCTGAAGCGCTTTGTGGGTTGCTTTTCCAAACCCTATTATTTCAAGAACAACAAGAAAAACAAACAAACAAACAAACAAACAAGCTTTGCAGAGTCGAGGGTTTAAAACTCGCAAATAATGGAAAGCGGAGGAAAATAAAGCAGAGTGCAACGTCCTCCAAATTTGCAGCTAACAGAGACTCTGCCCGGCACAGCATCGCATCGGCACCGGGCACGGCACCGCATCAGCACCGGGCACGGCATCGCTCCGCACCGGGCACGGCACCGCATCGGCACCGGGCACGGCACCGCATCGGCACCGGGCACGGCATCGGCACCGGGCACGGCATCGTATCGGCACCGGGCACGGCATCGCATCGGCACCGGGCACCGCATCGCATCGGCACCGGGCACGGCATCTGGCACCGCTCGGCAGCGAGCGCGGCCACGCCAGCACCGGGCACGGCAGTGGGATCCGCGGGCAGGGGAAGGCAAGGGGGAGAGGGACGGGACGCCCGGTTACCATTTTGGCTCTCCACAGCAGTTTCATCCTCGGTGCCGTTCCCGGGCGCCTGGACGGGACACTCCGCGCTGCCCCCGCCGCGGGCCGGGCCGGGCCGGGCCGAGCCGAGCCGAGCCGAGCGGCCCCTCTCGGCTGCGCGGGAGGGAGCGGGGGAGGCGGGCCGGCCCTGGCCCCGCCTCGGCCCGGCCCGGCCCCGCCGAGAGCCTTCCTGTTTACAGCGGGCAGCCCCGCCGAGGGGCGGCCGGAGTGGGGCTGCCTGTCCGGGGTGCCCGCCGGGGTCCCCTCAGAGGGACGGGAGCGGCGCGTCCTGCCCGGAGAAAGCGCCGCTCGCCCTCCTTCCTTCGCCCGGTGCCCCGGCAGGGCCGAGGGGAGCGGGGGCCGAGGTGTTAGTGCCGCCGTAAGGAAGGAATTTTAAGCCAGGCTTGACTTTAAAAACTTCCACGAGCTGGAAAGTAAGGAAATTTAAAGGTTACGGGGAGCCCCAGCCCCGCCTAGCAATCGCCCACAGTATCACAGAAACACAGAATGTGCTGAGTTGGAAGGGACCCATCAGGTTCCCACCTGACGAACAATCCTCCCCTGTCCCTCAGAGCGTTGTCCAAACCCTCCTGGAGCTCTGGCAGCCTTGGGGCTGTGCCCACTGCCCTGGGGAG
>JAWMRA010000005.1:24185945-24204305 GCA_035584735.1 Pseudotriccus pelzelni | reverse complement strand
AGTGCCAACCACCCTCTGGGGGAAGAACCTTTCCCTGAGATCCAACCTGAGCCTGCCCTGACACAGCTCCAGCTGCTGAGGAGGAACCTGCAGACTCCGATGAGCTCTGACCTCAGTCTTCTCCAGGCTGAACAGACCAAGCGCCCTCAGCCGCTCCTCATACGGCTTCTCCTTCAGACTCTTCACCATCCTCAAGGCCCTCCTTTGGATGCTCCCGAGTAGCTTAATATCCTTATTTTTTTCCATATTGCTCACAGATGAGCCCCTATGAGCCACAACCATCTCTGTAGAAGCTCCAGCTGAAGGCACTTGTGTGTTGACACGAGAATCTCGAAACACTCTAAAAAAACCACTAACTTAGTTGTCTGCTGAGCTGTCTTTAATTACCTGCTTTTTGGGACTTACAAATTAAAATAGAGATGATTCAAGTGCGTAAATTCCTGTGCAAGGCAATAAAAGCACTAAGAATTGACCCAGAGAGCTGAGGTCTCCTGAAGCCGAACACTCCAGCATATTAATGTTTTTATATGCACAAGCGTTCGTGCTGATGACCTGAGGGGCAGTGCGGGTTCACAGGCTGTTGGCACAAGCAGCTGTTAAGATGAGGCACCGTAAGAAAGCAAGGAATATTATTTTAAGCTACGAAACCACGACCGAGCTGTGTGGTCACGGGTGACCCGATGTGATCACTTGCAGGCTGTGCATTTAGTTTACTTGTGTGATCCTGAAGTGACCCTGAATACACTGAGACACACACAGGCTTTAATAACCTGACTCAAACGTATTGTACCATACAAATCAAAGTCTCGATTCCCCGAAGCCCCTTGGCTTCTCCCATAAAACTGCACGGAGCATTCCGAATGCTTTACATTTTGCAAACCGCTTTTCCACATCATAATTTCAAGGTGCAGAAACCAGAGCGTGAGTTGGAATCTCTTGTAGGCAGCCCCACAGGCGTGCGAGCAGCTTCGGAACAAGTTGCTATTGAACAGGACCCACGTATCAGCATATGAAAAAGGGATATCTGGCTACAAGGACTACAACACCAAAGCCAAATAATAAAATAATAATAAAGCACAGGACTTTCCATTCGAAGCAGGGCACAGAACTCCCAGGGATGATGTTCCTGAATCCTTTAGGCCACTGACAAGTGACAGGGAGAAACTCCGTCAGGAAGGAGCACCGCATGACCTCATACGATTTAGCAAGGAGCTAAAAACTGCCCTTTTTATTCATTAGATTTGCCATTAGTCCTGCACATAGTTAGATTCTTTTCCAAATTATTTTTAGTGAGATACAGTGCCCAGACTTCAGAATTATTGAATTGTTTAGGTTAGAAACAATCTCTAAGATCACCGAGTCCAACCATGTCACAGTGAAAGGTTACAGGAAGAACAGTAATCAAGCATTCTATTGATAACTGTCTCCCTTGGGAGGAGGATATTTCAAGGCCCCTAAAAATCTGCCTTATATCCAAACACTGATTATTTGACACTGAAAAGGGGTAAAAGCATACGTAACATTTAACTTCCATTTCGTTGCATTCTGATTCCATTATATAGCATTCAACCACTTATTTGAGACCAAGAGACAGGGTTAGAAAGCACAGGAAAGCACGATGGCAAAGCAGGCTCTGATTCATCTAGAACATCTACATGTTCTCTTAAAGTTTCAAGGACAGAAGGAAGTCTGAAACTAATAAGACGAGTCTGCAGCTCAGTTTAGCAGAACTACCGTGTTGCTCTCTTAGCAGACTTTAATCACAAAACCGATCTACACCAATGAACCACGCGGTCAGCGCTGTGTTAAGCATTTGGTTCCTTCCAAATCATGTTCACATGCAACAATGACATTCCAGTCATAATCAAGCTCCATGCCTGCCCTTTCTGCTGGGTCAGAATTGTTCCTCTGATACATCTGAGCACACATTCCCTCCCCCTCGCGACAAGAGAGAAACAAAAATCCACTTGCGAATGCAACCTTACACTTCTCACTGTGAAATATTATATAAGAAAATACTTTGAAGTCTGGAAAGTTCTCAAGCTGCAGATCATTGACCACTTACAGCCCAACAAGAACTGGCCGCCTGTCCACAGAGAAAGAAGTCAGTTGCAGAGTGATGATTTTTCCTTGTTTTCAGCTGTTGCTACAGCTGGCACCCAGATGCTTTCATGAGAAGACAAAGCAAAAGACCAATAAAGCAGCTGGAAATAAAGAAAAGCTCATCTGACTGCCTCTGCTCGGGGCCTGGCAGGAGGGGAGAAGGAAGCAGAAGTCAGAGATACCCAAATATGGAACATACTTGGGAGAGCAAAGGAAAAGGACAACGCAACCAGGTGATGTAAGAATGGTCCCAGACACCTTCTCCAGGAAAGAAAGGCGTCATGCAGCCTGAAAGGAAAGAAGCCATGTACCTGAGGGCTGCACTCAGCTTACCTTCACTGGGAAGGGATGCTCCCTTTTTCTCTCCTTTTTTATATTTTTTTTTTTTTAATTGGGGAAAATACTCCTCGCATTACAAAAGCCATAAGTTAAGCCGTGGTTTCAACGGTCCTTTCAATGGCAGTGCCAGCTCAAGCTGTTTCCACTCCTTCGTGCTTGGTTAGGCCAGGAGCCAGAACTGTTTGTGTGTTGGTTATGCAAGACATTTCCTAGTAACCATGCCTTTGCAGTCAACATTTTTACAGTATTACCTTTCTTTCTGAAGCAATGCCACCTCAAGGGCACTACCTAAATGTTAATTGAAAAAGAAAATTCCATGACACGCTCTGTCTGTTCATCCCATAGGAAATATAAGAATCTAGCGTTTCGAATAAAGCCTGTCCAAAGAGACACCCCTGCAATGGATGATACATTACAAGTGCACTCTTACAAAAGGAAATAAATACTGTTTCTATTAAGACTATCTCATTAGTAGTTACTCATCTGCTTTCTATAAACCACATTTAGTTCTTGCTTTTCATTTCTGGCACATGCCCTCAATTTGATAATTAACAGGTGCTGTGGGCTACATTTCTGGAGACTGAAACTGAAAAAAATCATATGCAGATGAACCACAAAAGCTACAGAATGCAGACACTGTAGAAACCCAAACACAAATCAGTTTTATACTGGCAGCAGACTCTGAACTGTAGCTTGGCTGCAGAGAGCCCTTTACCACAGGGACTATGCAAGGCTCACCTGGGCCTATTCCTTTATGTTGTGAACACCCGAGTTCCAGCCTCCCACTCAATTACACAGTTAGTTTGTCAGGGAGTGCTTTAGAGCTGCTTAACAGTCAGTGCACTGCAATCTCACCTGCACCCAAGGTCCTTTATGGCACAAAGCACCTCACAGGCACGTACCTCCTGCAGGCATTTCCATCAACGTGGGGCAGCGCTTTGCACGTGCTGGCGTAGAGGGGAACAGAGGTGAGCCAGGTCTTCCATCTGCCTCATCTGGAGATAACTTGGATATTTATATTCTTCAAATGACTGAGGTGCGCTGTCATTACTATCTCAGCCAGGAAGAAAAGTTGTTGTGATCAAACATTCCGTTTCAACGACAAACCACTAATTAATCAAAGCAAAACAAACGTTACATTACACACTGTATATCTGGGTTTCCACTGCCTGCAACCCTTGCAATCCTTACTCCTGTGCAAAAGGGAAAACACTGCTCTCCACTCACTCTGAACAGCGTTGAAAGATGTGACAATGCAGTAGCAGCTCAGTAAAGAACCAGACACGCAAGTTCATCGTATTCTATCTTTGTTGACACCAGAGCTAAACAGAAGCCCTCAAGAAATTGCAAATATTAACCAGATCCATTGTAAAATGCCAGAGGAAATGCACCAGAGCTCCCATACATAAAACTAAATTAATGATTCATAAGGCTGCATAATTAACAATGCTAAGTCCAAAAAATTACGTAGTTAAGGAAGCACATCCAGCCTTCCCTGACCCTGTCATTTCACATGTGATTGCAATTAGATAGGCATGCACTGCTTCACAGGCTGTGCTGTCCAGAGGGACATAATCTCCATCGGAGGGGCATATCTGCTGCAGGAACAGCGAGTCCCTGCACTCCCACTGGGAAAGCCTTCAAAGCAACACTGCACAGGCCCATTGCTGGGAAACTGCACCACCTGCTACAACATGTGGAGAAACAACAGGGTATTGTGCTCCCCGAGCCCTTGACTCAAGGGGGGTTTAAGCAGTGCCAGTGCGCCTCAGAATCCGCTCTTATCCCTATCCCTGCTCACACCTTATCCCTGCTCACTCTGCAGGAGCCTCTCTTGGTTCCTCAGAAGGAGCAGAGACTGCAGGCCCTAGAGCTTGAGTTTCAGTTGCACATATCACAAAACACCCAGACACTTTTCCTAGGCCATAAGTGCTTTGCGAGGCCTCCCGATCCCTTTCCATCCCCACGTGTCCCTGCAGTTTCAGAGCAATATCTTTCTCTAATTTAGTGCTGCAGAGCTCCTCAGCTGCTCACAGCAAATCCTCTCCATTGCACCCTTCAGCAGCTTTGATGGAAATAAAAACACCCTGGAGTACACGCTGAGAACATGGTTTTCTAAGGCTCACAACTCAGTCAAATCAAAGCCAAAACTAAGACACTTCATAGTTATGGCTACTTCAATGCCAAATTTTAGCCCACAGGCCTCAGCTACTCATGCTGCAGAGATGTTCAAAAGGAGGCAGCAAAAAGTCTTTATGGAAGGGAAAAATAGTTTTCCACTCTGCTCATACTCACACATGGATGAAATGTTTTCGCTCAGACTTTCCAAAAAATTCACCTTTGAGCGGAGGCCAAGAGCCTCATTTGAACAATTTTAAAGCTTTCTGCAAAGAATAAATACTTTAATAGTATAAAAAGGCATTGCTCAATTACAAATGTGACTGTGGCTAATTCTCCTGACATCAACTCCATTGTCATGGGATCAAAACCAACCTCAGTGCCTACGCAGAACCAATAAAAATTATTACTTCCTTCTCCAGCAAAAAGTTATGAAAGAGTAGAAAGAGAAGGCTAATATATCCAGCAAGCTTTATATCCCTGCAAGAGCAGTGACACAAACAACAGCGCCGCAAGAGAACAGACCAGCTTCATCTTCATGTCACATATCAGTCAAATGGCTCTCATATTCAAGTGTCACTCAAAAGATTACCTTCACTGTGATTTAGATCTCTGGTTTTGCACCTAAGTAAGGTTTAATAATTAAACTGGTCATGGCACAAACACGTATTGGGTTGATTTAGCACAATTTTGATTTCCCCTAATTGCTCTCGTCTCCATAAACAGGCTGATTCTCCATAAGAAGCTTCTTACTTCAGTACATTTACAGATTTGTTACTTACATTATTGGCTAGTTGGTACTCAATCCTCCCCCTTATTCCCAAGTTACTTGCCATGGTTCATGTTCTTTTCTAGCAAGCTTCAGTTTCCAGAACAAGAAATTTCACTATTTCATTACACGAGCTCTCAAAACTTCCCATTTACAAACATGGTGGTTTCTTTCTGCCCTGTTTCATTTTGCTTTGGTTACAGATACACTGCACTTTTATGGCCCTGGTACAGGATGCTTAGACGGGATTCATCTCTGTTGGCGGTGAGGATTTTTATCTCCTTGATTCTGGCACTAGAGTATTTCTCATTTTTCCTCTTAAACAAAGAAAAGTCTCCTCCCCAGAAGCCTGTATCACTCTGGTATCCTTTAATCCAAGCACTCCCCAGAGGACTCTGGGTTTAATAATTATATTGGAGTGTCTATCACTTAGGATACTGGGAGTACTTCCCACTCTATCTGGGCCTCCCGTTCCTCTGAGCAGACCTTTGCTTGAGAGCTCTGTATTTACATCTAACTAGTTCCAAGCCCAAGGACTTTGTCCCTCCCACCCATTGGGTTATAATCAGATGGCATGTCTTAAGTTTGACTCATTCCCTTCATGCATACTTAGTTTCCAGAAAGAATAAGTGAAGAGTTTGAATTTAAATGCTGCTCTTAGAACAAATCCCAGTAATCACATTTTCTTTACCTGTAAGATTAAAATAGCAGGGATAAATTGATCATAAATCCTCATATTACCATAATAATTTATCTTATTTGTTTGTTTGTTTTTTAATTCTAAATTATCCATTTTAAACTTTAAACCTATGTTCCCCCTTTATTGTGGGACATATTTCAAGATACTCAGAAGTTCCTAGATGCTGTTTTAAGAAAGCCTGCTGAATGCCAGTCATATAAGAGAGATCTTCTGGATGCTGAAGATGGTTGCACACCACAAACAGATTTCTCAGACAGATCTAAAACAAATTCCTGGAAGCTTTCTACAAACCCTACCTTTTTTCCAGCACTCAAGCAACAGTAAAACCAGAGTTATCATCTTTTTTTTTTTTCTCCTCTTCATTGGGTTAAAAGGGAAATATTTGAAGGGAAGCAACAATTCAGCTTATCTACAGGTCTCTTGTTTCCCTTAGTGCTGCATTCATGCTATCTGATTTCAACAAATCCTACAAAGATTTTATAGGCCTGCTACAGAGCTCCTTTTTTTTTTTTTTTGAGCACTGTTTAGATTTGCAGGGAGGAGCCACGAACAAGAGGGTTGTAAACAAAGATGTAACAATTGACTTTAGAAATAGATATACTGGTCCCTCTTCAACCACGTAATGTTTTTTCGTCATACATACCCCTCGAACAATTACAATTCCAGGGCTTTACCAACTACCACAGCTTTGAATACAGGAATCTCTAAATTAGAAAGGATTTCTTCTGAGCACAGTGCAATAAAATTCAGGTTTGGGAAGGCTGGGGCTTGGGGTTTTGAGTTATTTTTCTGTTTGACTGGTTTTACCTCCTCCATCTCTAAAATATTCCATAGTGACATACAACAGTCTGTACACCAGTGACTTGCCTTCTTCAGCTTCCTTGAATCTTCCTCAGGGGAGCTGCTCTTTCATCATCAAAAAACTGTCCAGCAAGATCCACCTTGGAGAAGAAAATCCATAACTGTTTGAAAACAAGGCAAAGGCAGTTTTGAAATGCAGACAGCAATACATTTACTTTTAATGTCCATTATGTTTCTCTCTCTTGTGAGACACAATTGAATAAGATGATCACAACACAGATAAGGAAGATGCTCAGTCATGTTCATCAGATGCAGCACCAGCCACTCATAACCCCTGGCATGGTTACATCCACTGTGGATCAATAAAAGGAATGCTAAAAATGTTCTGGAAGGGACCTATTTTGGTAGGGGAGGCAGAATGCTTTTACCAGCATTAAGTAAGCTCTAACTTTTCCCCTTCCACCTGTTGCAGACTCTGAGCTTTCCAAAGCCCATATCCCCACCCTCCACATCAGTCAAAATGCAGCATTGAGACTTTCTCATTCAGGGCAGCACAGTGCTTTCTCTTTCTTCCCCAGTCGTCAGCATGTGGTGACCACGGTGGTAACTATTTTTCTCCTACTCTAATCTGTTTCTTCTTCTTTGAGGTGAATGTAAATGACGATGACAATGATGTTCATGTGTCCGCCACTGCTGACGACCTGGACGATGACAACAACCACCACACACCAAAGCAGTGAGGCTTTTCCCCCCCCCGGACACGGGCAGGCACCGTGCTTTTGTACTAATGGATAACTGATCTCTTACTACAGGGAAACACTTCTGCAAGAGATGCTGAAAAGAATGGAGTTTCTGGACAGTAAAATCTGCAAGTATCCAACTTAAACTGCCCCCCATGGACTGCTTACCTCAGCCAGGAGTGTCCAATCCTGCTGTGAAAGAATCATAGAATCAGCTGGGTTGAAAAATACCTCCGAGATCATCAAGTCCAACTCTAACGCCTTGGACCTTGATGTGATTTACATTTTATGCTGGTAAAGACCACCTGGGTGACCTCTAATCGATGGAATGACCGGAGCAGGGGTCTCCAGGGCTCGCAGAGTTCAGCTGTGCTCTGGAGAGAAGAAAGGCAGGGCTGGGGGAGGCAAACACTGCCTGGCTCTGGCTGTCGCCCCCATCGCCACAAAGCTCATTCTGCCCCTCGAGATTCCCTGGGATTTTTTCCCCCCCAAATACTCCTTTTTAGTTACGTAGCCCCATAGGTTTTACCCCAAAGGTTTTCCCTGCCCATCCCTCATTTTTGCCCTCAAAACATTCCTTCCCTGCCCTGGAGAGGAGTGACCATCGTGTTCTGCCCTGCAGAATGCTTCTATTTTATTTTGTTTTAATTTAATTTTTAAATTTTCTTTTTATCTTCTTCTTTTTTTTCTTTTTTTTTTTTTTTAAATTTTTATTTACTTTTGGGAGACAGAATCCCAAAGTTCCCATGCTGGGCTCCTGAAAGCAAAAGACAGCCCTTTTCCCCAGGAAAGAAATCCCGTAGCCACAGGCTCTCAGGTGCAGATTCGTGGGCAGCCCAGGGCACTCCATGGGCAGCAAGATCTTTCTGTGCTGGCCCCTTTTGTATGTTTTGTCTGGGAGGAATCTTCAGCCTAGTGCTGAAATTTCTATTCCGCCTCCTACAATTGAATACTGACGAAAATTCCTCCCAGAAAAAAAGGGTGCTGGGACAGAAAAGGTCTCGCTGCCTGTGGAGTGCCCTGGGCTGCCCATAAATCTGCACCTGAGACATCGAGGCTACAGGCTTAAATATTTTTATTTGAAGTTATTTAAAGACAACATTATCAACCCAGAAACAAAAGACAGGAAGGAGGTGGAAAACCCGCAATGCTCTAGACAATGCCAGGAAACAACCTGTGTTTTGACAGTTCCCCCAGTCCTCCTCCAGATGATCTTCACTGAGGAATTATACAAGACTCAGAGAGCAAACTAAAAAACGTAAACCAAACCCTGCGAAGGGGAAATCCTCTTGTATTGGTACTAACAGAGTGGAAAATTTTAGAAAAAAATCAGATCTGTCACCTAGACTATTGGCAACGGACACAGCAAACTCAAACCCCATCCATTGTATCGGGATGACATTACTAAAGACGTATTTCCACATTTTCACTTGAAGACTTCCCCAGTAAAAACGAGGAATTTCAAAACTGGCCAAAGTTGAACGACGTTACACAAAGTTGTAACAAAAATTGGCGCAGAAGCAACTGTTTTGTTCTCTGGAGATCAGCTGGAAACACACCAACAGCCAGGACGGAGGATCCTCTTTTCAAGGGCATATTATAAACAGCAAGTTAACTGTGCCATATGTTACTGTGCTCG
Organism: Pseudotriccus pelzelni; assembly: GCA_035584735.1. Lineage (NCBI taxonomy): Eukaryota > Metazoa > Chordata > Aves > Passeriformes > Tyrannidae > Pseudotriccus > Pseudotriccus pelzelni. The sequence goes on along the minus strand of JAWMRA010000005.1, from coordinate 24,195,096 downwards.
GGGAGATGAGCTGGAATGGAAATCAAAACCTAGAGCACGTAATTAATAGTTATGCAGCTGTATTAAAAACCACCAAAGCACATCCCAGAAAGTCAAAGGAATATTAAATCCTTTCGCTGGGGGTTATAAGCTGAACACTGAGTGCATCCATGGAGGAACATTTCCTGCAAGAAGTTATTCCATACTTGTCCACAGCTGAACTGTCAGGACATAATACACACACACTACACAGGCAATTGGTCACTCTTGGCATAGCCACAGCTGCCTTCTGCATTACAGGGATTTAGCAGCATCCTCAAAACAATGAGCTAAAACATTCAATTTTTCATCCGCAAATCAGTTCTTACCTGCAACCACCTGGCTAGCGAGGTCTATTCAAAACTGCAAGGCAACGACTTTAGTGATGCTGCCAGGAAGAACACCAGAAGGTGTCAAATAATACAAAATAATACAAAAGTACAAATAAAGTGGTCACCGGTGCACTGAGGACTGGAATAAAGCACCCAATGCATTCCCTATCCAACACCAGAAAGCATCAGGTGCCAGTATGTTTCTGCCACTACAGCTTTATCCTGGATTAAACCTGCAAGCAAGAAGTCAAATGGCCCTTTATCTTCCTCTTCCCGCAAATGCGTCTTAATTATTTTTTCCAGCTTGTTTCTTTAACCTTTCTTTTATAAAGCAAAAAGAAAGCAAGGAAGCTACAGCCTTATTATCTTTTTTTAAGGAAAAAAATAGAGAATTTAAGCTCACTGCAAGCCAGGACCAGCCGTGCATTTATCACCACAACGTGGAATGATGTGTCACTTGGTAATCTGGCACCCACTTAACAGAAGGAATTTTGCTTATTTTTTATTCCACTGGCTAGTCCAAAACCAAGTGCAAAGTTGCACAATCCCTCCAACTTTGTTGGAAAAGCAACAGTCAGAACCAAGATTCATGGAAGAGGGAAAGGGGAAAAAAAAAATCCCAGTCCTCTTTTCTGGATAAGCTGTTATATGTTAAAAAGCAAGAGTTCTGTAGAGAAAAACGCTGCCCTTGCTTTCTCAGGCAGGTTTCTTGCTCTTCAAAGTGGATTCCAGACTTCATGTATTTTTTTCCTTCCCTCCCTCCCTTCTTCCCTTCTTTCCTCAACCCTTGATGATAGTATTTGGCAGGAACTTCTAATTAAAAATATAAAAAAAAAAATCCAGACTGTCTTTGTGCTACCCCAGCAAACATCTCTGGGGAAATTATGTTCTTTGCTCAGCAATTCCTGTTCAGCACAGAGTGCCAACATGAGGAAAACAGCTGGAGTGACTTCCCATTCTCCATTCAGGCCTGGCAGCCTAGGAACAGATCCTTACAAAAAGAAAGAGGGGCTGAAATTAAAAGGAAAGAAGTGCACCATGACTTTGGTGACATTTGGTAAGATCTGGTAGGATCTGGTGAGATGTTATTTCCAGCTCTCTCACAACAAGACAGGACTCATTAACAACCTGATCCGAACGCCACCAAAGGCGTGGAAAAGCTCCGTGTCAAGCAGCAGTGCAAGAATTGCTAAGTGTTTATTTCTATTTTTATTTATGCATTTTACCTTTTTGAGTCCTGCAGTTAAGTCATCCTCGTTTTGGGGAGGGAGGAGCTGCCAGATGGGGTGAATAGTTCTGTGGCTGCCATCCAGACACACAAGGATATTGTCCAGTTTAATCTGAACACCAAGAGATTTACTGTAAATCCCTTTCCACATGCAATCCTAACAATGCAGCTATCACTGTATCTCCCCAGGCTTCAAGATTATTTTGATGGACATTGCTTTTTTTCCTGAGAAACACAATGTCTATTTACAAGTGCAAGGAAAGCCAGTGTTTAATCCAAGGATTACAGCCAAGAAGTCCTGCTATGCTCAGGCTGCTCCTTGGGCTTTAATTTGAAAATCCATACGCTACTTGCTAACTTCCTTACGTTTGAATCCCAAAATGGAAAGCATCTGAGATCATAGCTGAGTTCTGGAAGAGACTCAAGAGTTAAATCTCCAGGGAAGTCAGACAAGGCTGATAATTGGGTTCAGAGCAGCAAATCTCAAATCGTGTTATTTAAGCCAATGCTCATCCCCGCAGGGCAAAAGAACACAGGGCACCTAAATGGAGAAATATGAGTTGTTTGGGATGCCCAGGCTCACAGCCCACGGTTAAAGCATCCCTGGCATCTGTTCCCAAAGAACACCAAATTCTGCCTCCTCTTTTTCCTTGATATACAGCCAGCATTCGTCAGTTTGATTGGAATCACCAGGCAGCTACTTTGGAAGGAGGGGATGATAGGTGTAATTATTGCGCTACTAATTAGGATTTGCCTGGTTTACCCTGTGAACAGAGTGGAGTCACAACTCCAATGGGTTTTCCGCCAGCACAACTCCATTCATTCCTAAAGAAGGGCCTGAAAAGAGACAAGAGGAAACGAGCTCAGATTTGGACTGAACATTGGTGCAATATTCCACATGGATGTGGCTCGTGGTTCATACCAAAACTAAAGGGAACATTTCTGCCCCTCTTATAACACTTATGCCAGTAACTTTCCCTGGCCCTGTGATTCTGGAAACCGTCCGAGCTCCACTGATCTTCACGGAAGCAAATCTGTGTGCACATGAATCATTTGACCCTGAATCTTAAATTATCTTCTGAGCTGATATTTTCTAAGAATTAAATATGTTGCTTTGAGTCCCAGGAATCATCTCCACTTTTAATGGGAAGAAGATGAAGCAGAATATTTTATATATAGATATAATTTATTTTATATATATGTGTGTGTAAAACATATAATATATATGTTATATGCAATATATATATATATATAAGGTCTCTTTCCATCTTTAAACTTTCATTTTGGTCTTTTATATTTTCTAACTGCAAACACAGGCTCTTGGCAATTTCCTTGGCTCTTTCTTAGGGCAAGAGGAAATCTGTCCAATTGTTTGACAAACAAAGCATCCTGACAACACTTTATAATTAATATGGAAGAAATTCTCCACCTAGAATCTCTACTGTGACCACACTCAGTAGAATGGGAATTTATTTTTTTTAATAATCAAAATGCTGGGTTATTTCTGTAATTTTTTTCCTTATGATTTTCGCTGTCCTAAAATTTAACCTGGTTACCCTGACTACGGCATTTAAATGTCCTTATTTGTCATTAACCTTACAGACTGTTTGCTGCTTTGTCATTTTCAATTCTATGTTTAATAGACAGAAAAGGGGAAAATACTTATTTTTAGGCATAAAGATAAAAGGAAACAAAGAAGATAATGGAGCTCTGGAAAAATATCAGGAAGCGAGGTGATAATTCCAGTAATTTTGAGGCCTGACGAGCCAGGCAAGGAAAGTTTGGTGGAAAGGTTTTGTGAAGGTCTGCCTTTCACAGGAGCTCGAGCAGGAAGCTTTCCCAACTCAGGACCTAAATCCTGGCTAATCTTTACGGCCTGGTGGCAGAATGCAGAGCACCAGGGCTCCACTCCGCAGCCGGCAGCCAGAGTTCCTGCGGCACCAGATATCCCACCTCTGTCCAACGAGCTGGAGACTGGGGAGTGTGGAGGAAGGTTGTGCCACAACAGCTTGGGTTTAAATTCTCTGGATATGATTATGAGCAGCTGTGGGCGGATTCTGCTCCTTCCTTCGTGTCCTTTATTCCTTGTTTTTGAAATCTTGGGGGCTGCGCAGGAACGTCAAGTCTCCGGCTGTTAAGGGACCATGTGACTGCTCTGGACTTTGAACTCAGATAAACTCCTTACTGAATGAAGTCATCTGTAAAATGCTTCCAACAGAGATTATTTTGCACCAGGCTGTACTAAGAAATGCAACAGAGTTTCAACACATTTCAGAGGCAAAACAAAGGACTCGTCCTTGTCCTGAGCGCAGCGTATGGAGGGAAGCTCGAGAACCCCCTCACAAACACAGAGGACATGTGGACCAGGCTGTGGAAATAGATCATGGTTTAGCTTGGGGAATAAAATCACCCTGATTCCATAAAATCATGCATCAGCTTTTGCCTAATCTATGCACACAACTTCATTTCCAAAAGACAGAAATCCCAATATCCCACGTTCAAATCACTAAAATCAGGTCCAGCCTGGACACATTGGGATAGATCGGAATTTCTGTCTGCTTTTTAGTCTGCAGAGATACCAGGTTTTAGCTACTATTTGGATTTAAAAAAAATCCCAGTCCTGATCACTGTGCCTTTTTTTTCCCCTAGGAACAGAACACCTGGCTTGGATCCTGACTCCCTTCCAACCTGAGTCATTACGGACTGACCATGTAAGTTTTCCCTGTGGTTTTCACTGGATAAAGCATTCCTCTCCAGTTCCTCCTGTGAATGTTATACCTTGTTGTGGGGCACTAATCAACGCTTCCTGCCCTCTGCCCCAGAGAGGGCTGTATTTTAGCAATAAGAGCAAAAATTCCCTAAAGTTATAATTACGTCCATGTCCCTTCCAAGTATAGTCGGGATAGGCAGGGATATAATTATAATTTTAAACATAATTGTACAGGGGATGTGAAGTTGTTAACACATGTTTTGAGTTCCCAATGACCCATCAGCCATGATCTGTATTGGGATGGTGGCTCCTGGGGAGGGACAGCACTGGCAAAGGGGCCAAAGGCTGAGGCTGTGCACACAGAAACACACTTGGAACACTATTCCAATTAATCCATCCAACTGGGTAGCTTGGCATTTGACTCCCATCCTGTAAGGATGTGGCACTATTAATTGAGGAGACTGAAAATTTGATGAGTTTTGATCAGGGCAAAACACCAGACAAACAAAAAAGGCAAGTTTTAGGGGGGGAGAGAAAATTTCCGGCGCCTGGGGTGGAAAACTTTTAGCAACACTGAAACAGAGCTCAAGCCATCGGCTCCGTCCAGCGGGGAACTGGACACATCGCCGAGGTGCGACATTGCCATCGTGCGGCCATCTCAGCTCTGCAGAAACACCCGCAGGGACAGAGCGAATGGAACTTCGCCCCAGACTTGCAGCTTTTTCAATTAATTGCCTTTGTATCTGCAGCCTGCAAGCGGCGGTGCCTCCTCCTGACATCCCACCCCAAAGAAAAACACTCAGTTCTCCAGACCTGCTCTCCTCTGTGTCAGGGAGCAAAAGGCATTCTCCCTTTCCAGCGCTGCCAGGGTGACACTGCACTGCCCGGAACAGAGCAGGACTGAACATCAGAAACGTACAGAAACATCAGAAATGGCAAATGGTACATTGCTGATGTCAGGAAACCAATCTTTAGGAGTCATCTGAATGAGAACAGCACAATGGCCTGGATCAGGAAGGAACTCCAGCACAGGAAAATACGTGGAAGTTAGTGTAGAGTCAGGAGTGGAAAACAAAGCTAATTAATCAAATTAGGAATTTAAGAAGAAAATGAAACGGTGACAGAGGGCAAATCGAAGTGGAATGCAGAAGCAAACTGTGATAAAACATGCGGATGGAAAAGTTATACATCCTCAGAGATGCAGCAAAGAATTAAACCAGATCCAGGGATGACAAGGGGCTCAAATGCAAGCAGCAGTGAAGACAAAAGCTGTCCATCCACAAAAAACTTGTGTTTTCCCTCATCTGGCACCCTGCCCATGCAGAGCGTGATTGAGCCCGTGGAATTACAGCCTCGGTGGGGGGGATACAAACTTCCTAAGGGAGGGACAACCTGTTGCAGAATTACAGCAGGAGTTTTCTGCCCAGCTGGCACAGCAGGCACATACACAGAGAAACCACTTGGAAAGAAACTCAGTAGGACATCTGTCAGAACACCCAGATTTCAGCTATAAAACCTCGTGTCAAATGGCACCGAAGAACCAAATGAATTATTAAAACTCCAGGGACGGAAAAAGTATCGACAGGCACAGAACAGCATCTCAACTCCCACAGTTGCTCTGGCCCTGCAAGAGCAAATTCTGTTTGTGTTCCTGTCTCCCAGCACCTGGCACCTGGAAACACCTCAAGGAACCTGCCTGCCTTGGAACAACTGGGGCCAAGTTCCTGCACTGGGAAAGATCCTTCTGCAGCTGAACTGCCCAGACCGAGGGGGCAAGAGGAACCTCCTTCTCATGCACCACGGAATTTGCAGAGAAAGCTTGCAAGAGCCCTAAAGTGAAAGCCTAAAATTTCACTGAAGGAAATCAGATCAATATTTCCTATTATCCTGAGCTGGAGCTGCTGAGATGGTAATTACATCATTGTTTAAAAATTTTTTTTCTCATGTTTGCATGTTTGTTTTGCCAGATTGAATCACAGAATCACCTATCTTCAATCCTGAAAAGCGTGGTTGTTTCTGTTACACAGATTGTCCTGTCTAGGGTCAGAGGGCTGAAGCCAGAGGAATGTTTTTAGCAAGAAGGCTGGCACGTGAAAACTAAGAATGCTCCCAGGCTGTGAGAATTTTGTTGTGTGTGTCACTGAGCAAGTTTCCATATGCTGCTACGAGTCTCAGTAGCTTTTTGAAGAGATCGTGCCCTATTATTTTTGTAGTTTTGAGTACAAAGCAAATCAAAGGGTTGAATTAAAATATTCCTTTCCTTTTTCACTCAGGACTGTCAGCTCTGTAGCTGACATAAACAGGGAGATTTTACAAAACCGAACATGAATCCAGGAGAGAAAACCCTTTTCCGAGAGTTTCTGACAAACCAGGGCACTGTGGTAAAGCCCCGCTGGTGGCAGAGACGGTGCCATGCCTGTGCCAAGTGTCCCTTCCACATCCGGACTGGGGAAGAAGCCAGAGTGCCATACACAGAATTTCACGCGCTCTTTGGCTCCCCACACGGGCCCACAGCCACTCCCCCCAACAGGCACCTTCTCTTCTACGAACTGAGGAGCTCCTCAGGCAGAGTCCTGCAGAAAGGCCACGCCACAAACTGCACTGCCCGAGCCAAGCACCCCGAGGCCGTGCTGTTCGAGGCCGGTGGGTACCTGGACGCAGCCACGGCCGCCTGCGAAAGCATCAGGTGCATCACCCTCTACTCGAACCTCTCCCCCTGCAACGAGGCTCAGCACTGCTGCTTAAGGAAAATGTACAACTTCCTGCTGAGACAACCACACATCACGCTCTGCATCTATTCCTCCCGGCTCTATCGCGCTGGGAACGGTTCTCCCAGCGCCGTGGGGAATGCCAGGGCTCTCCGGAGCCTCTGCAGCCTCTGGCCTCGGGTGACCCTGCAGAGGCTGCCAGAGGGGGCACAGCAGTACCTGCTCTGCCACTTCGTGTGTGGCATCCCAGGGGCAATCCCTCCTCACCCAGTGCTGCCATCAGGAGCCTCAGCAGGTCGACAAAAACCACGTCAGATTAACTTAACAGGAGCGAAACCGTATTTTAGGGAAGCCTTTCCCCTGGGAATGGAGGGGATCCCGGCTGTACAGCAGAATTTAAAGGTCTTTCCCTCTCCCAGCCTGGCCTCCCGGCAGCCCTTCCCGGCCATGAAAGGCACTCTGCTCTCTCCAGTGCCTCCAAGCCATGTGCTTTTTCCAGGCATGCTTCTGCCCTCTCAGAGGGAACAGCTATACCTCAGACCCATAAATATTGTAAGGCATTTAAAAATGCCAAAGGAATGACTTAGTGGAACTCCTCATTCTGACATACTTCCCCGTGGCACGCACCTCTTCTGAGGATGACACACATCCCTCCACTTTCGGGTGTGAAACTTAGATCACAGATAGCAAAAAGCACCATTAAAGTCCCCTCTTACCCGAGTTAACCCACAGTGTAACTGTGGGTCTCAAATAACTGATTATGAACGTCCTTTGGTTTTAATCCTCCACCTTTCAAACATAAATTCAGAGCCGTAAACCCCAAACCTCCGTCTTCCCTGCCCATGGCAGGGCGTTGGAACTAGATGACCTTTAAGGTTCCTTCAACCCAAACTATCTGATTCTGTGACATTTTAATTACCTCCTGCAATTAATTTGTTGCCTTTAAGCCAACTTCCACCAGAAAAATGTCAGATACAGTCCCCAAGCTACCACCTCATTTACAGCTGGATTGCAGCTTCCCAGCTGAGGCAGTTTTGGTGGAACACGACACATCCTAAATTCCTCTTCCATCAACAAGGTGGTCCTGCAGGTAGAGCTGATACAGGAATAAATTTTTCCACAAGCTGTTCCCTTAATAACAGGGATATTATATAATATATAATATATATAACAGGGATTATATATATATAAAAATAATACATATGTGTGTGTGTACATTTATTCCTAAGGCCGCTGCCTTTCATTAAGAGGACCCGCACAAAGCTGTGTAATTCCCTAGTTAATAATAGGGTAATAATTACCTGCACAGTCCAAATGTATCTTAATAATTCCACACTTTAGAGCAGTGTTTTGTCTTTGTGATTCAATATCTTTGTTAATATATTAAAGGTCTTAGAGAATGGGGCAAAGGGTGGTGGACAGAGGGACCCAGACAGGCTTGGGAAGTGGGAGCATGGGAATCTCATGTGGTGTAACAGGAACAAGTGCTGATGCTGCACCTGGGTTGCGGCAACACCACAGGGATCCATTGTGGAATCAATCCAGCCTAGGGATGAAGAGATGCAGAGCAGCCCTGGGGAGAAGGACTTGTGGGTGCTGGTGGGTGAGGGGCTGGACATGACCCAGCCATGGGTGCTGGGACCCAGAACCCCCCCCATGTCCTGGGCTGACCCACAGCGTGGGCAGCAGGGCAGGGGGATTGTGCCCCTCTCAGGTGAGACCCCCCTGCAGAGCTGCCTCCAGCCCTGGGGAACTGCACAGCAGGGACATGGAACTGATGGAGCGAGTCCAGAGGAGGCACCAGGATGGTCAGAGGGCTGGAGCAGCTCTGCTGGGAGGAAAGGCTGGGAGAGCTGGGATGGTTCAGCCTGGAAGAGAGAAGCTTCGGGGTGACCTGATTGTGGCCTTCCAGGCCTGAAGGGAATTTACAGGAAAGATGGAGAGGGACTATTTACAAAGGCCTGAGTGACAGGACAAGGGGGAATGAGTTCAAACGGAAAGAGAGTAGGTTAAGATTAGATATCAGGAAGAAATTCTCCCCTGTGAGGGTGGGCAGGCCCTGGCACAGGTTGCCCAGGGAAGCTGTGGCTGCCCCTGGATCCCTGGAAGTGTCCCAGGCCAGGTTGGACGGGGCTTGGAGCGACCTGGGCTGGTG
>JAWMRA010000005.1:24119227-24182973 GCA_035584735.1 Pseudotriccus pelzelni | reverse complement strand
CCTTGGACACTTCCAGGGATCCAGGGGCAGCCACAGCTTCTCTGGGCAGCCTGTGCCAGGGCCTGCCCACCCTCACAGGGAAGGATTTCTTCCTCACTCTTAACCCTGCTCTCTGTCACTGTGAAGCCATTGCCCCTTGTCCTGTCACTTCATGCTCTTGTAGAAAGTCCCTCTCCATCCTCCTTGTTGGCTCCTTCAGGTACTGGTAGCCTGTGGCTCCCCTGACCTGGTGTTAACTGCTGTGTTTCCCCTCCCAGGCCCTGGCTGCTGGAGGAGTTGGGTCCATTGTCCGCGTTCTCACTGCCAGGAAGACGGTTTAGATCCAGCAGCGAGTGGGAACTGCTGGTGCAAAGCCCGACCGACCCACCGCCACGGCTGCCCCGGGGGCAGCCCCTGTCTCTCAGCTTGCCTTCTCTCCGCTTCTTTCATACCTGACAAATAATGCGTGTCGTGATCTCTTTCGTGGTTAAGTTCTGGAAAATTATGAAGGTGCACTTTTACTTCTAACAGAAATATTTGGTACTGGCCGACATTTCAGTGACTCGTACAGTGACGTGAACAACTTGGTGTTTAGGGTGATGTGCGTTTGTGTGTAATCGTGGCAGATTTGGACCTGACTCTGAGCAAATGCTGAGGGACGCAGGGCAATGTCTTAATTCTTTTCTCTAGCCAAGCAGTGTTTTGAGCTAAAATCCATATTTGAGAAGTGGGGCAGCTATTATTAACACAGGTAACTGGACCACGTTGCCTTTGGTCAACCTCTGAACCTACACCCAGGAATGGGACAGAAAGCAAAAGCTCCTTCCCAAGCCCAGATATCATTCCAGAGAGCTGAGTATTTTCCTTACCCTGTTTCTTGTGCCCAGTCCAGCGCTGGGTCTGCAGCAGGAAGGCCACAATGAGATGAAGTTGTCCATCGTGCCGTTTGGATGATGGAACTTAAAAGGTTGATGGTCCATTTACGCTGGAGCTCAGCCCAGTGAACTCTTTTTATTTTGGGGAGCAAAGATCCTGATGAGAAGAAGAAAAAGCAGCTTTTACACAACAAATCACCTTTCAGCAACTGGAAAGTGATTCGATTTTGTCAAGCACAACTAAGTGGCTGCTTGGGGTAGGCAGAGACACATCCTGGTATCCACTCATCCTTGCAGAGTTCCCGTACTTTGTTTCTGGATGTTTAGAGTCTGTAAGGATACCAGACAGCTCACATTCCTGTTGCATTGTGCCTCATTATGTTAGCTAGTGGGCCAACTGGGTTCCCAAATAAAGGGGAGTATTTTAAAAGAATTAGGAAAGCCCAGGGCATCCCAGGCCACAGATCACCGTAGAAGGTTTAGGGCCAGGACTGAAAAATACATATTTAACTTTCACTATTTTACTGCAGTTCGTTTCTGTAAAACTGTTGGGGACCTTGTGAAATCCTTGCTGTTTTTTGATATCTGCTTTTTTTTTTTTTGTAATAATAATAAAGACCAGACAATAAATCGTCACTGAGTATTTACTCCCATTTCTCACGTACCTTCGGGTTTCAGCAGGCTTCTCCTCCCAGGGTGGACAACAGAGATTGTCTAGTTGTCTTTCTAGGATGCTTTTCCCAGCTGAAATTCTCCAGAAGAACACAGGCACAACCACGGGAGCACTGAGCACACCAGGTGGAAACTCCAGCCTTGCTGCAGAGGTCACAGAAAGTCCAGGTTTCACCCATATGCACGTACAGGAGCCTCCCCTGGGCCCATGCAGCCATGGCTCCATCCATACAGCTCTCCCAGGGTCTGTGGTTGGCTTCTCTGGTTCCTTCGACCAGTCCAAATTTGATTAAGACACCAGTCAATCCTCACTTAAAAAAATAAAACCTGCAATCTCAGAGAAGTTAAAAACATTTTCCAAAGAAATTGGTGCCAAAGCAGGTCAGCCACCTCTAGATGGCATTAGAGAAATGAAGGGAACAAAAAGAGTGATCTAAAGGTTCTCCAGACCCCCTCAGGTGAGGCTGTGATGGATTTAGGAATATTTACAAAATGCACATGTCTGTATTTGTGCTCAGGGATGTGCTAAAACGTGCTGATGTGGGGACAGCGCAGGACTTGCAGGGAGGAAGCTCTGCCAGTAATGAGTGACAGAAGGGAAAAAGCAAACCTGTACCTCTCCCCTCCAAATCCTGCCTGGCTTATATTGTGGATCATCTGAACACCACAAAAGGGGGTGAGATTATTAGAAGGAAGCCTTCAGTGGAAAACCTGATGTAGGTCAGAGCTGCTGGAAGGGGGACAGGGTTTGCAGAGCTCTGCCGCCTTCAGCTTGGGCTGGAGCGTGTGGCAACAGCACCTCATCGGTCACATCCTGCCTTCGTAACAGCCAGGAGACACTGCTGTCCTTCCTCCCTCCCACCGTGGGGCTGCAGCCCCCACCAGGCCCTGGGCTCTGGTCATCTCTCTTGGGCAGAGTTTCCAGGGGCTCCCGTGTCCCTCCATGTCACCATTTGGGAAAAGAGCCATAAAACCTCGAGTCCTGCGCAGAGAGCCTTCCTGGGAAGGAGCTGGACATGCTCTGCCTCCTCCTGCCCTATCAAACTCCTCACAAAAAGGTCTCATGCATAATGTTTTTTTAGTGCTCAGATCAGTCTATATTTGAATCTCCTCTCCAGAGATGATGATAACCTTGTGCAAATTGTTGCTGTACAAACTCAAAACACAAGCACTGCACCTGAGCTGGATTTTGGGCATGTCTCTGTATTTCTGGCCTGTCTCTGCTGGATTCCAAGAATCTTCCACAGGAGATGTCACCATCTCTGATACTCACTTCCTCTTGGATGTTATCGTAGAAGAAACTAGTTTGCCTACTAAATCAGCTTGGTCAGAGAAAGGGGAATGAGAGACTTGCTCTTGCTGGAAGGGCTGTGTTTATCCCAGCTCTGAAATCAGTTGAACATTACATGACTAATACCCAAGCAGAAGGGTGAGCATTCCATGTGCTCCCCTCTTTTTCTGAAACACAAGAATAAAAAAGCCAACAGGAGTGATCTCACATCCTCCTCCAGCTCCCCTTTGTACTGTTTTTGGGGTAAACCTGACCCAATACTGCACCAGTTCGGACAATTAAATGAGCAGAAAATTATCCCTGCAATTATTCCTTCAGCTTTCCTGCTCAATGGGGTCTTCCATTCCTCACAATAATGAGATAAGGCACCTCAGAGGGGTGTTTGCACACTCACCATGTTGCTATTCCCACCCTTTTCCTGCAGCATCAAGTGTTTGCATTTCCCTCTGCCTTTCTGGAGGTCACAGAGTCTCCTCCGTGCTCCCGTGGGAAGCCCGTGGGAGCCAGCTGGGTGCAGTGGAATGCTGAGGGCACACATACAGCTGGAGAATGAAGGGCCCCAGGCTCAGGGCTGTGCTCAGTCCTACTTTGGATTAAAACCCAACTCCTTGCTCAGGGCCTCAGGTTTCTCCCCAAGCAGGACTCAGAAGTCTCCTCCTCAGCCTCCCTCCCACTGCCGGAGTTCTGTAATTTGCTGAGGAAGTTTGGGTAAAGGCACAAGGGCAGAGTCTTGCCGACGTATTTTAAGCTCTTGCAAAATACATGTCACATCTCACTGTTGGTAGATGTGGCAAAGCACTTCCAAAAACACTTAAAGGCTACGCGTGGAGCACTCAGCTCCAAACCTCTGAGTCAGCAGCAGGTCTGACTCCTGCCATCCCCACTGGCCACAATGCTCCGTGTGTCCCTGTGCTCCCAGCAGCCACTGCCCCAAGAAACCCCATCCGCGGGCAGCTCCGCGTCCCCCCAGCAGTAGAATTCCACACTGGGGCAACACGGTGGAGGATGGGAAGGACTAAAGGTTTCCCAGGTGGTGCCTTAGGCTGTGCTTCACCTTTCCAGCCGGGCAGGCAGAGGAGCCCCAGCCCAGCCGTGCCTGCCAGGAGTTGCCTGGGAGAACCATTTAGCACCGACCTCCATCGAGGACCAGGCTTCACAGGGCACCAGGGGCTCAGCCGAGGACCTGCCCTGCGGCTCTGCAACCCAAAATCGGACCTCATCAACCACCTCGCTGACAATATCCATGGCTTGTCATGGAAAAGGCAGAGAAGCCAAACCCGAAGGGATGAGGATGCCAGAGAGGAGCAGGGGTGCAGCCCGTGGAAGCCCGCTGCATCAGGGGCAGCCTCGGCCCCACTTCCCCATCCCGGGGCTGTGATGCAGCCAAGCCACTTCCTGCCAGGTTTGCGACACGGGCAGGGGAAAGGCAGAAGTACAGGCAGAAGGGAGGCAGAGAGGCTGAGCAGCGCCACGAGGAAGGACGAGGAGAGGGGCGAGACCCAGGACGCAGCCGGGGATCGACCCGCTGCTCCCAGCACGCCATGTCCCTGGTGGAGACGATCCGGCTGTGGCAAGAAGGGGTGTGTGCAGCTGACAGGAAAGAGTGGCGTGCTGCCCTGGACGCCTTCACAGCCGTGCAGAACCCCCCTGCCAAAATCTGCTTTAACATCGGCTGCATCCACCTTGTCCTGGGGAAGCTGGAGGAGGCGGAGGAGGTAAAGTACAGCCCAAAGGGCTGCTAATCCTGCTCACCTCTCGGACCTGCCAGACAGATGGACGCTGTGGGGAAGGGAGGAATTAAGGGTCGCGGCCTAAGGGAAAGATTTGGGGACTTTTAAATCTGTGAGGAAGGGAGACAGCCCTGGGCTGTTCCTGCTGAACCTGTTTTCCCAGTGGATCAGAGGCGAGGCAGCAGCGGCAGCCCATGGCTTGCTGCTCACCCTTCCTCTCTCCGAGAGGTGACCACAGTGGTACATGGATCCAGCTCAAGAAAAAACCAGGACCCTGACACAGGTTCCACCCCCCCCAATGCCCAACACTGCAGGGAGACAATCCACAGAGCCCAGCCCAGGCCACTCGGCTAAAGCAGGACAGGTACAACTGCTCTATGCCTCCCGTTTTTTAAAGGTGTCCCCTTTTACCCCCTTTTTGCCCCACTCCTACCTCCGTGCAGGCATTCACCCGGAGCATCGGCTGCGACAAGCACCTGGCAGTGGCCTATTTCCAGCGGGGGACCGTGTTTTACCGGAGGCAGAAGTGAGTGGAAAGGTTTCAAGTTTTAACTTTTGCTGCTCGTGGAGACAACAGCCTTCAGCCGAGGATGGCCCAAGGCAGGTTGGTACCTCAGGGGCCAAACTGGAACCCCCTGAGGTCAAACAGGCTCCTGTTCTTCAACACCGCAGTCCTGGGATGAAGACCAGCCTTGGATCATCTCTCCTTCCCTGGGGTGTCTGAAACACTGAGACCCAGCTGGACTCCCACAAGTTTGGGCATAGGCTTGGAGGCAGGCAGGTTGCCACCACGACCTGGTGACACCCTTGTCCTCTCCTCCACAGCAATGGAAAGGCCCTTGAGGATTTCAAAGAGGCTCTGGCCCAGCTGCGAGGCAACCAGCTCATTGACTACAAGATCCTGGGGCTGCGCTACAGGCTCTTTGCTTGCGAGGTGAGTTCCGATCCCAAAGGCCTGTTCTCCAGCACAAGAAACCTAAGGAGAAGACAGCCAGCCTCTCTTTGTGCCTTGCAAAAAACAAGCAAGCCAGTGCAATGCCACCACCCTGCTTGCCCTCTCCTCTGCTGCCCTCCTGGTCTGGCTGCTCCCATAGCTCGTTTCCTTGCCCCCATCCCTCCGGCAGGTTCTCTACAACATCGCGCTGGTCTACGCCACGATGGAGAACTGGCAGAAGGCTGAGGAGCACCTGACTCTGGCCATGAGCGTGAAGAGCGAGCCCCAGCACAAGAAGATTGACAGGGCACTGGAAGCCATCCTGGTAGGGAGGAGCAGATCTTACAGCCACGTGTTCTCTCCCAGCAGCCCCTCAGGGAGGAAAATCCCAGTCACCTTTTAGCAGGAGAAAAGCACAGTGGGAATGGGCATCACAGGGAGGCACGAGTCTGTGGGAAAAGCTTTGGGTCACTGCGAAGGCAGAGATGGGAGGATTGGGTCCACTGGACCATGTCAGGGCTGGGGTCTGGCTGTCACAGTAGTTTGACTTTATGGAGCGAGAGCCAAACCCCAGAGACAGAAGGGGACATTCAGCAGGCCCTGCTCTCACTGCCAAACACTCCATGACTTCCCTGTGCTACAGAAGCAGAAGCTCTGTGAGCTGGTGGCCATTCCTGTGGGGAAGCTGTTCAGGCCAAATGAAAAGCAAGTGGCTCAGCTGGAGAAGAAGGACTACCTGGGAAAGGCAATGGTAAGAAAGAAATACATTTATCTAGACCAAGCCTGTGGGCTGAGAAGAACTGCTGTCTGTCCTCTCAGCACCCCCCTGAGCTGCCATCTGCTGCCTGGTGGGCAGCCAGAGACACGGAGCTGGTCCGTGCCTCAGGGATGCCCCCAGGCATGGAGAGAGGGATGACACACATGGGGAACAGGGACTCTGCAAGAATAGAGGAGCTAAAAGCATGTTCCTGCAGAGCATGGCCTATTTCCACTTTGTCTCCTTAGTGAGACACAAGGGACAGCCAACAATGAGCTGGAAAGATCCCACTGGAGCTTTGCCTCTAGCCAAGATATTTTCAGGGGTGGGGGAAAAAAGCTATTTAGCATCTGACACCCACAAACAACCTCCAGTTCTTCCCCTGCTCTGTTTGGAAGGGGCTTTTCATCTCAGATAAGCAAGCAAGCTTTTCTCCCATGACTCTGCAAAACCCAGTCACTGGGATATGACCCTTGGGCTCAGGTCTCAAACCACAGTGTCAGCAAGGCCAAGAGTGCAGAACTTACCACACTGAGGGGAGCTCAGCCTGTAGTCCAAGATGCTTAGCCTAAAATCATAGTCCCTCCTGAGCCTGAAGCATCCTGAGAAGGTTGGCTTGGCCAATAGCAGAGGAAGAAGAGTGGACATCAGAGGTCTACAAGCACCAAGTCACCGTCTGTCCGTCTTTGGCTCTAGGTGGTGGCATCTGTGGTGGACAAGGACGATTTCTCAGGATTTGCTCCCCTCCAGCCACAGGTAAGGCTGCGAATCAGCGAACAGCCCAGGAGGGTGTTGAGGTGGATGTCGCCCCTCAGCTTCCAAGGGCTCTGGCCCGTGGTGGGGAGCAAACAGCACCATCAGCAACCACCGTGAACTTTCTGCCACTGTCACAGGGAGGAGGCGGGCGCCGCCCCCACGGATCAGCTGCTCCCTCCATCATCAGGAAGCTCACCCACCACCGTGGCTGAGGTTCAGCTGGTTCCCTGAATGGGGAAGCGGTGGCCTGGTGGCACATCCTCTGCCCCCCGCATTGCTGTGGGGTGACGGCTTTCAGCAGGGAGCTGCCTCTGACCCTCCACCAAGGATTCATTAGGGATCCTCTGCCTAAGCTTGAGTGGGCAGTTCTGCTCTCCCTTTCCATCCTCCTCCCTGTTCCCGAAGCCCTTCGCATTTCCAACGCCGTTCTCCAGGTGGTGTAGCAGCACCTTTCCATCTCTAAAGGTGCCTGAGAATTTTTGCAGGAGCTTTTTGAGAGAACATGGGAAAGCGCAGCCACTGCTGCACCGTTGCGCAAGATAAACGGCAACCTTCTCGGTGCAGTCACGGGTTGGCATCTCAACCCTCTCTCTGCTGAAACTGCAGTCACGAGCTGAAAAGAGGATTGTGCCTCTGGAAACCAACTGCAGGTGGAAGAATTTGAAAAGAGCTCCTTAGAAGGAACACAGACAGTGATATTCCTCACAGGACTTCAGGCACCAGCACGGGGAGGAAGGTGCCGGGGTGATGGCAGGCATGGTAGAAGGGCTGCAAGACATTTCTGCAAAGCAGTCAACATCTTCCAGTTTACTGCTGATTTTCCTTTTTGTCTTCCTGTTGGCAGACCTCTGGTCCTCCACCCAGGCCCAAGACCCCAGAAATCCTCAGGTAAGTTGGATGAAGGATGGACGATGCTGCTTAACTCACACAGCCAGGCACAACCCTGTCCTGCACCATAGTGGCTGAGCATCCAGCTGGCATCCCAAATTCAAGGGGGATGAGGAATGGATGGTAGAAACAAGGAGGCAGAAGTCTGGATTCTCTCTACAAAGAAAAATAACAG
This sequence comes from Pseudotriccus pelzelni, assembly GCA_035584735.1. NCBI lineage: Eukaryota > Metazoa > Chordata > Aves > Passeriformes > Tyrannidae > Pseudotriccus > Pseudotriccus pelzelni. Next base: position 24,174,916 of record JAWMRA010000005.1, on the reverse strand, counting down.
CATTGCCAGCATTGCTGACCTGTCCACTGCTCCCACACCCAGGGCCCTCCAAGGGCAGCCGCACCGTGTCATGTACGAGTTCATCCCCGAGACCACTGAGGAGCTGCAGGTCCTGCCAGGAAACATTGTCTTTGTCCTGAAGAAAGAGAAGGACAACTGGGCTACAGTGATGTTCAACGGAAAGGTACCAGGAGTGTGCTGGCAGCAGGGCAGACAGTGGGGTGGATGCGGTGAGGTTCTGCAGAGGCAAAGCCTTGCTCAGAGCAACTAAAAGGGTTTCTGATTTAGGTCCCTTATGCCCTCCCTGGCTTAGGCCACAGGGCTCAGTGAAACCCATCCAACCTGCAGAAAATAAGATTCAAGCCCCAGGAACTCTTCTGCATGCAGGGGAGGGTGAGGACACGATTCATTGTGTCCTCCAGCAGTGGGCAGCCCGGCAGTCACCACTCATTTCTCCTTCCCCTGCAGAAAGGGATTGTCCCCTGCAACTTCCTTGAGCCTGTGGAGCTCCAGAACAAGCTGCATATCCAGGTGAGGAGGCCCTGGAGGAGACGGTGCCCTGAGGAGGGCAGATCCCCACACATTCACCCACCACCCACCTCCCAGTAGGACCCATATCTGCAATTCCTTCCCCCTCACCATGCTGGGGTTTGTTCCTCTGGCTCATGGTCACCTTAACATGAGCTCAGAGATCTGCAAAATCACGTTGGTGGCACCCTGGGTAGCGGTTGGCAATGCTGGGGAGTCAAAGGGTGGCGAAGTCACCCCTCCACAGTTCAAGACCCCAAACAGACCTTGGGAAAACGGCTGGCTGGAGGGCGGGGGGGGGGGGGGGGGCTGCACAAGGCAGCAAAACCCCAACCCCCTTAGGAGGAGTGGGATTGACAGCACCACCTTCTTTCCGCTGGGACAGGAAGAAGCCCCTGTGGAGGATGAGATGCCCGAGTCACCCACCTCCACAGCGCCAGAGAAGCCGCGGCGGCTGGCACCAGGTCAGAGCGGGAGCTGAAGGGAGGGGGGGCACCAGCAGCAGGTTTGAGGTGGTTTCCTCTGTGCCATGTCCTGACCCTTTCAGACCAGGGCTAAGGCTCATCTGCATCTTTATCCCGGTCCCATTTGCAGTCAAGGACTGAGAGACATAAAAGCTGGAGGCAAAGACAGCAACTGCAGTGCTGAGGATGGAATAAAACAGTGCCTGTGAATATGTGAGAAAAGCAAGTCCCTCTGTCCTCTTAATTAGCACAGTGACTAATGAGAAAAAGGGCTTGGGAGTAGGAACGGGGCAAGAAAGCAGCTGTAATAGAAAGCTCCTTACAAGCTTCTGCTTCAAGCAGGGCATCCATGATGGTTTTCTTGCTGCCCTGAGCTGGGCTGCGCTTAAAGAAGCTGTGGTTGCCCTGGGTAGGGGGTTCCTGGCCAGTGTGACCCAGTGTCCCACATCCTAGGCCTGGGGCAGAGATGGTGGCACCAGGGTCACCATGCTGCCCCCAGCACAGTTGGTTCAGGATGCTGGGAGGCTGAAGGTGCACGGCTGCAGTCTGAAATGGCTGTTAAGAGCCAAGAGCTGGGAGGATGCACTGCAAATTGCCCTCTCCTGAGAAACACCCCACAGGGTCACAGGTCTGTGGCTGAGCTGTGAGCTCCACAGGAAAAACCCTTTTGGGGTAGAAAATACCACTGTGCAGACTGTACCACCTGGGTGTTAACCTGGTGCAGTTCAGTCTGGCCAGCCTGCCAAAAAAACCAGGAATATGTGGAGAACCAATTGCCAGCCCCCTGCCTGAGCCAGTTGGTGATGGAAAAAGGTGGATCAGAGGATGACTATTGACAGGACAGGGCTTGTGTCCCAAGCAGAGCAGCCTCACAGGCGGTCGAGAGGTAAAGCTGACACAGAACGTGGCTGTGGCTCTTAGAGTTAAGAACAGCTCATAGACCCAACAACCCCAAAGACCATCTTTAGGCCATCAAAAGCAATCTCAGATCAATAAGTGGACCACATTCAACAGCGTAGCTCGCTCTCTCTTCCCATAAGGAGCACAGTCACGTCACAGCACCACTAAAATGTAGACCAGATCCTTCTGAAGAGGCTTCAACAAACCTCCATGAAGACACCCTGCCTGGAGGTCCAAATTTAGCTTTACAGCCCCGGTGAAGGGCAGGGACTGCCTTCAGTTTTCATGGCGGATCTAGGGAGATCTTAAGAGCAAAGACACGAAAACCAGCAGCTTGCTTTTTATCTGTTTGAAATCCACCCAGGAAAGACATCCCACCCCTCAGACTCCCATCCCTGCAAGAGAAAAGGCGCAGAGGCCAAACCTCTGCTCAGTGGTTGTATCTAGATCTTACAGATGAAGCCCACTGTGGCAGATGCAGATCCATTCAAGGGACCCCCGCTGGCCCCAGGGTTGGTTGGTGTTGCTGCAGGAGATCTGACCACGTATTTAGGCTCAGAGCAGCAACGCTTATCCCATTCCACCTGCTGAGCCACCTCTTTCCTCCTCCACAGATCACATTCCTGCTACTGTGACACAGCCAAGAGACACAGCAAAGGTAACACCCTGTGAATGCAGACCCCGAGGTCCTGTCGGTGCCACAAACCTGCATTGACCAGGCAACTAGAGCTGCTTTTTCGGACTCTCAGTGAACCTGGTGCAGTTGCAACATCTTAGTTGACCTGAGGCACTTGAGAAGGGGGAAACAGGAGTTTGGCTGGAATGCACACACTCCTGGGCAGGGTCAGCGCATCAGAAGGTCATGCTGGGGAGCGAGATGGGAAAACAAAACATTCCCAACTCGAAAAAAAGAACGAGGGAGTTGGAGTGCAGACACGAATTTGGTCACCTCAAAGCCACAATTTGGTGCCAAGTGCCTCATCAATTACTGGGCTCTTTCCAGGGGCTGCCAACCAACCGATGCCCAACCATAGCTTGGATAGCATAATCTGACCAACCACCAGAGTTTCCACATCCCAGTCCCTCTCCCTTCCCTTGCCAAGCCACACAAGGTGAGAACTCGTTTATTGCCTGCAGGAGGCCGAACCACCCGTCTCCAGCCCCTACGTCCTCAAGGTGCATTACAAATACACGGTTGCCCTGAGGGTCGAGCCAGGCGTCTCCTACAAGGAGCTCCTGGACCTGGTTTGCAAGAAGCTGGAGCTGCAGCCCCAGCACACGGAGCTGAGGTGAGGCACTGCCTGCCACAGGGAGCCAGAGCCACGTTCCCAGGGCTCCCACCCTCACCTGCATCCCCGGCACACCAGGTACAAGCCTGCGGAGAGCCAAGAGCTGGTGACTCTGACTGCAAAGAACCTGGATGCAGCTTGGAGCCAGAGCAAGGACAACTGCCTCACAGCTTGGTGTGACCTCACCGAGGTCAGGGACAGCTACAGGTGGAAGCCACCTTTTCTTCCCCCTCCTGCCTTTTCTTTCCCTGCAACCAGCACAGGCTTGCAGCTTTCAGCGCAAGCCAGCGCCTTCCTGAAAGGCAGAGGAGCAAAGAGTGGGGGAGGAGGACAAGCAGAGCTTGTCTCTCTTGCCCTGGCACAAAGAAAAAGGAGAAGCCGAAGGGCGTGTGTCCTTACCAACTTGTTCCCTGCCCTAGGGAGAGGGGTTTTTACCAGACAGCAAGCCAGAGGAGTCACCACAGGAGGCAATGCTGAAGGAGATGGGACCAACGCAAGTTGTAGCACAGTACAGTTATGAAGCCACCCAACCTGAAGACCTGGAGTTTCAGGCAGGAGATGTGATCCTTGTTTTGTCCAAAGGTAATCACGCTCCTCCTGTGACAGGGGAGGGGTGGGACCTGCCAGCTCTGCTGAGAGCAAGGGTAGTGTGGCAGCAGCAGAGCTCCTCCAGCTCTAGTGTGAGCTTCCCATCCACACATCCGTGTCACACACACTTCCGACATATTTTCATCGCAGTCCTGTTTCTGCCACCCCCTTTCCCAAACATTTAAGACAGGAGTTCCACCTGAGATGTGTTTAAGCTTACTGTTCACAGTGGGTTTTTCCAAGGAGATGCCTCTTTGGCTGCAGCCCCTGCAATGGGAGAAGGCTCTTGCTGCTCCCATTCCTCTCACATCTTCTCTATCTTCCTCTACCATCTTCCATTAGCCCAGATCCTGTTAAATATTAGTCTTTAGTGCTTCTATGAAAACTGAGGATTAAAGAGAGGCAATCTCAGCAAGATCTAGTATGTATGTTTGAGTTGGATCCTTTCGAGGCTGTACAGAACACACAGCAGAGGGGACAAAGCCACTGTGCTTCAGCAAAAACTGCTAGTAAGCCCCTATGGGGTGAAGAATTACATACACGGGACATGTTTCCCTCCTTAATGGGGCCTTTGAGTGAAATCAAGACATCAGGAATAAGTTTTGAAGGCAAAACAATTGTGATACCTTGGCTAGCTGTAGCACAGTCAGGCTTTGGCAGCAGTACAAAAGTAATCAGAGTCCCCACTCTATGATTTTACAGGTTAGTATTTGCACCATACAGCACTGACGACTCCCCCCACCCCAAAATCCTACTCTCCCCTTCACTGCTGAGCTAAACATTTCCCATTAGAAAGGTAGTGCTCACCTCATTTGGTTCCCCCAAAGCAAGATTTTCAGAGCTCCCAGGCTTTACTCAGCCCAGGGTAGTAGAGGCCTTGGGGGTTTGTTTGGGGTTTTTTACGTGAATTTGGAAAACAGGTGAAAATACAATTTAGTTTTATTTTGAAGAGGACAGCCCAAGGTATCAGATCATTTCCTCACTCTCCACACTCATCTTGTTTCCACTCAAGGCAGTTTCCAAGCCCCTTGGTCTATATTTTGATCTGATTTCCTACCTCCAGTTGGCATTCCTTCTTACCTTGCAGTTTTGCTCTCTTCCTAATTCCTTCTCATCCCGTCTCCTCCACATTCCTCTCTCTACCAGGCTCTAGCATGGCTCAAAGGCTTACCAGCAGAAGCACCTTAAAATGGTGATCTCTGGCCTGTCTGGAGCACACAGAGGTGATTTTGTTCCTCTACATCCCTAGGGTGACAAAAGCAGTGTCAATTTTCTCTTCCAGTGAATGAAGACTGGTTAGAAGGCCAGTGCAACGGGAGGACTGGCATCTTCCCATCTGCGTTCGTTCAGCACTGAAGACCCAGAGAAGTGACTTCAGAGGAGCTTAAAGTTGTGGAAAAACGTGAAGAATTCAACTGTTGCCATTAAGAAGTTTCCATATTAATCCCTGCATCTGAAAATTAACTTCATTATGAACTTATATGATCGCTACTTGTATTAAAAGCTTTATTTTCTCTTACCTTTCGTGTCGTTCTCTAAAACAAGTACTTGTTAAAGTTGCTAATTGTCTTCCTGTTAGGAATTCCTGAATCCTGTGCTTGCCCTGTCCCGCCTGTGCTGTCCTTAACTACGCTTTTACACAGACATGCCAGGAACTGGGAAAACCCTCGAGAGGGCGGTGCCACCCGCATTTCCAGCTCTGTCAGCAGATCCAAAACGGGAAGTGACATTCAGGAAGGTACAGACCAGGAACGGCTGAAGAAGCATTTGCTTCCTTAAAACATTACTGCCAACCCCACACAGCCTCACCCTGCTCCAACTCACAATTCAGATTCGCGGGGACTTCGAAACCCCCACCAATAGAAGGGGATACTTTTTCCACCATTGTGTCTCAAAGCTTTTCCTGATCAGTCAGAAGAGACAGTAACTTAGAAGCACACTGCCTGCAATCTCAGAGCTTTGCTCCAAAGCAAAGGCAGCAGTTTCTCCACTTTGGATTCTATCACACAGGTCCCGGACAGCCCCACTGAGCCAATAACCTAAATATCGTATTTATTTGTAAAGGAACTTGTTCTGAAGAGCTGCCTGGATACAACAAACACCTGTAATTTCAAACCTAGAACATCTCTGGAGTTTTCTGTGGCACATTTGGAAGTATGAAGACGGCCAACATCCTGATCTGCAGGCAGGTGAATTGCAGAAGGATCCGTGCCCCACTGGGTTCAGTCTGCAACTGAAGAGGAGCATTTGCAAGCTACTCCCATCCCAGATTTTTGGTTTGGTATGTAAAACACACTACACAGGCAGCACAAAACCACAATCCAATTATCTGCACCAAGCCCAAGCCAGAATCACTGTGATTTATTTAGGCCTCTTTCAAATACGAGGGCAAAAAAATAATAATTTAGAAAAAAATCAACTTCAAACCTCCTTCTGGCTTCTCCAGAAAAATAAAGTATTTTTAAAGGCCTGCAGCCAAGTCACACAGGAAATAAATGCTACACACAGACCTGGATGGAGAGAACATGGTTTAATTAAAGGCAAAGCTGATTTCAGCAGCTGCAGTTCTTGCACAGACAGACAAAAAACACAAAAAAAAGCTTACGACACAAACCAGTTTCTGTTGGGGGCCCCCCTCCCTCGCTCCCCCAGGTGCTGGGGGGCGGGACGGGAGTCGGACGCATTCCCGAGGCCGGACGCTCATGCACAAGTGGAACGGTGCGGCTGGAGCGGGCACTGCCGGGAGTGAGATGGAGAACCTGGTTAGCTCGTCCGGGGTGCAAGAGTCAGTGACGGATCAAACGCTGGAATGTCGCAGCTGCCGGGGTGCACAGCTCGGACACAGACTGGGAGGGCCGGAGGGAAGCACACAGGGGGTGGGCTGTATTACCACCGGGTGGGAACTTCACTTTTCGGGCTCCTTGAAGGAAATACAGCTTCCAAATGCAACACAGAACAGTGATGTTGCTATAAGGTGGAGCTCGTGGGGGAGCTGCTTCTACCCCTGAGGGGCATTGGGTCTCCTCCGCCTTCCCTTTTTGTGTTCTCTGGAGCTGCCCAGACTCCAGTCTCACTTCAGCTCCTGCGTGTGCTTTGCTCTGCATCTGAATTCCAGCCCAGCGATCCTGAACCATCACACAAACCCCTACTGCTAAACACAGCAAATGGACATTGAGATTGTTTCCGTAACTTCCCTGGGAAACCTAGCAAAAACGCTGTCCTTTAACGAAGCTTCCAGTCTTCCTTCCCCCTAATAAATAGCAAATAAAAAGTTTTTTCCTTTTCCCTTCTGCACCTTTTCAGCTGTGAACAGCTCTAGCCCGTCTCCGCGTGTGGTTCGCACACGTGTGTCCGTGGGTGCCTCGGATTTGTTTCTGGAACTGAAAGCTTGGGGCTGCAGCTGGGGCGGGGTGGGGACGGGTTTCTGCAGAGCTGACCTGTGCCTTGCTGGGGGTGTGGACGCTCCACACTGTCCAGGCTGACTGTCGGATTTACCCAGCCCTGCTGGACCCCTGATTATTTTCTGCGAGATGTTGCACGTGGTAATGAAACTACGAGCGTTCAGCGAAGATGGGAGGATGGAGAGAAAAAAAAACCAAAACAAAAAAAAAAACCCAAAACAAAACCGAAAACAAAAAAAAGAAAACCATTGAAAGCTTTCTACCTACCTATTAAAATGAATCAGGCTGTGAATGCACAGACTAGCCTGCCCTTTGTGGGGCTAGCCACTATGCTACAGTAAAATGTACAGGAATCACACATTAATTTAAAACCCCATAGCAGTTAACTTGCTTGTTCAGCAGAGTGCTGCGATGCCCCACATCACCCATTATAGCTCAAACACCTACTGAGAGGAGGGCATTTCATGCTGGAGTCTCTAACCCACCCGTGGGCTGGCCTAAGCCTCTGGGTGAAGCGGTGCCAAGTGCCAGACTCTCCTTCATGAAACTCCTTCGCTAGCCCAGGAGATCGAGCCCCACCTCGCCACCAACCACCTCTGACCAGAGCAGCGACTGGGGCTTTCATTGCTACACACTGACTATGAAGCACGTCTGTGTACGGAAGAATTCAGTGTGATCTTACTACTGAGATAGTAATAAAGATGTTTAGGAGTAATTTCAACTACATTCTCAGTCAGCGAAGCAATCATTAATGGATTCCTATTGTATCTCCCCAGAGAGGGGATAAGGATTGAGAAGTTCTCGTTGGCTTCTCCCGTCTGCCCTTCGTTCTCAGCTTTTACTTCCCATGTGGCTGGGGACATGCACGATGGAGAAGGTGAGAGGCGGTGATATCGGGTTACTGAGTGAGCCAAACAGCAGTTCCTCTCTCCCTCCAAAGGGCCCGGGGATGGGAGAGTTCCTGATGTTGTTTGCTTGCACTGCAGACGTTTTGTGCACACTCAGTGGGTCGGTGGAGCACTTACGCCCTCCTGACAGCAAGGAACAGAAGAGAGGGCTGCCACCTGCACAGGACTGTGTGGGCCAGTCCCGCAGACCCAACATGCCATGGTTTATGGAGCCGTCGTTTGCAAGGGTTGCCTCCTCTGTCTCAATGCGGCGGGTTCATGGCGCCTTGTCCACGTTGCTGCTTCTGCTTCTGCTGCATCAACAGCTGCTCCAGGGCCGAAGGGCCAGGGTGCATCATGGAACTGGACCAGATGGACTAAAAACAAAGAGCCAACACTAGCACCTCCTGCATTAGACAGCCCCCCTCTGACAGATGGGAAAGCAGAGACAGCGTTCCATATTCTCCTTCTTTGTCACTCATACCTGGCTTATCATGAAAGTTATCCAGGCTTCAAAGAAGGCCTTTCAAAAAGAGGCTCCCTGGAAGAACCTTAAACTCCCCCAGAATCCTCATTACCATAAAAATTCATCCCACGTTAACTATTACTAATTTTAGACTAGTCAAAGAAAATGTTTTAATTCCTTCCAGTTCTGCCAGCCTAGGCTTGATCCACAAAACACTCAAAACCAGCAAGAACTGGAAAACTGTGACATCTTCCAGCACTGGTGACACCTCCCATGCTGCCTGTGTAAGTGAATCTGCAGGAAAAACCTTCGGCTTCCGACACTGAACTCTTGACACTCGCAACAGGCTACTGCCCATCACTGGATCCTCAGGCCCCACAGACCCATTCCTGAGCACAGTTTCAGCCAAACCTACCTTCAGGCTCTCCATGAGCACAGCTGAGGAGTCCTCCATGGCGGGAGGGCCTTGGGCCGCCCAGGTGCCACTGGGAGCACTGGACTGGTGCCAGCTGCTCTCCGAAGAGGACGATGTTGCCGGGAGATAGTCCAGACCAAACCCTCCCATTGCTAAAATGGAGAAATACAAGTTTAGAGGGGCAAGGCAAAACCATGCAAATGCCAAATGCCATCAGCTGATGGTGTCTGATGTCTCTGCAAGACCCTGGACCCCAGCACTTGCCTGGCTTATCTGTTTTCCAGCGGTCTGCGACTCTCCGGTCTCTGTTGTCTGGAGTCCCAATGGGTCCAAAGTTGGAGAAAGGAACAGAATTGTGGTTATGGGTAGGAGGGGAGCTTGGCAAGCTGCTGGGGTTGGAGGAGTGAGGAGACTGGCTGGCTGGTGTCGAATGATCTAGTGATTAAAAGGCAAGAGGAAAACGGTCAGCAGAGACAGCGGGAGCCTCCCAAGTTTTAATTTCTGCTATAAATTTTGCCATCACCCACTTTGCTCCACTGCTGAAGGTCAGTTTTTATTCCCTCCATTACAGGAGTGTAATGCAAATTCTGAAGTTCTGAGCGAAAAATTTACAAGAACACAAACCCCAGGAAACCTCACGAGAGCTGGCAGGACAAAGCCAGTTTTTCCCACGTCTCTTCAAGAACTTCTCTCAAACTTAAAAAAGTATCTGTCTCCAGGCTTGACAAACCAATTAAAAAAAAAAATCAGATTAGACCTTGAGGAGTTTGCAAGTCTGCAACTCAAACTCCGAAGTCTGAGAATGTTTTACACTGCTGTGAGTCTTAAAAAGATCAGAACCCAAAACTGAGCAAAAGAGGAGAGGGAGCATGAAGCCTGTCTGCAGGCTGGGCAGAATGAATGAAGAGAGGAAGGAAGAGAAAGCTGAAGCCGTGTGAGCCTGTTAGAATAAAAGCACTTTGCAACTCCCTTCATTTCACCCACAATGGCTTTTCCTGGTTGGTTGCAAAAGTTTCAGTGCGATCAAACATTCAACTAATTCCTTCTCTCACACTCTGCTGGATTTTTACTGAGAATAAAATCATGATGAAAAAGGGGTTTTTTATATTTACATCTTTAAGGTAATTAACAATGAGGAAACTGGTGTGCTTTGTTGGCTGCTTATCAGTAAAAAAAAAACCCCAACAAACCCCACAATTGTCTTATTTTCCTCCATATTCTTCAGTCATGCAGTTTTTTCCCCTTTTAAATCTCTGTATTATGAAATCCAGTTCTTCCTGCTTCTTCCAGAAAAAGCAACACTGAAAGTATATGGATGTCTGAGTTAAAGCCCTACTCCCAAAGGGCTGTCAGGAAACTGAGTTAAAGAGATTTCAGGATTTAACACCTCCTACAACATTTATCCTGCTCAATTACTTAAATTAAAATCCAGGTCCTTCCATGATATTAATTAGAGAATCTCCTCCCCTTTCTGAGAATATTTAAAGAAAACCAGAAACCTTCAGAGACCTTGTCAAGCAGGTTTGGGGTTTTGTTGGGTTTTTAAAATTTCCAGTTACATATAACTTGCAGTCGGTTTAGAATTAACTCAAATCCTCTTAAATCACTAGACAAGAAATACCACACCAGTATTACCTGAGCTGGCTGGAAGGGATGGAGACCACGGAGTCCCTTCAAAGAGAGAATAGAGTGAAGTCTCCTGGTGGGCAACTGAGGGCGTGACTTCTGTTTTTGTGCTGGTATTCATGTTTTTCCCATATACCTCATTGAACATGCTGTTGTTTGGATATCTTTCCTGAAAAAAACCCAAACAGAATGTTTAGGTGTTGGATTTATTTCAAACACTTTGACTGTATAAAGGGAACAACTCTAGATCAAAATATTTCCTAACTCCTTTTTCACTGCACAGCCCCATCTTCTCTATTTTATTAAATCCATCACACTCTGCATCAGGACTGATTTTTCCTGGCTGGACTGCAAAGCCTTCACAAAAGCTTTAAATTCCCTGTACTCAGAAAAGCTGCATTGAGACCCTCCTCAATTGTCTAGAAGAAAACAGGTAATTCACTGCTTAGGAAATAAAAACTCTGAGATGCACCTTTTCAGTCCATTCCATGATTCTACTAAAAGCAAGAGGCTCATGAACTCAGCAAGATTCAACAGTACATCTGCACAGTTACAGCCAATGAATTTGGGAAGACAACTGATAAAGGCCAAGACTAAGGTTGATACAGACTGAAATTAGGCCTCCATAAGGATTTCTTTCAGGTTTTCCACTGGTTTGACAGCAAGGTCAAACAGCAAATGACAACAGATTGATTCTCACTTACCTGATTAAGAGAAAAGCCACTGAGGGACAGGAAAGACGATGACTGAGACATCAATTCTGATGGTTTTTCCAGCAGGGACTTCTTCAGAAATCAAGAAGAGGAAGAGAGCAGTTAGTGATCAGTGTACTGAGCAGGAGCAAAGTGTGTTGTCAGAAACTGCCAAAGTGGGTTTGGTCACATTTAAAACCTTCCATGCACTTTGGCCCCAGCACCCTGGAGGACAGGGGAAGCAAACTAACAAGTGCAGAGAATCAGTTTTTCTACTAACTGCAATTAATATCTAAAAATCAACAAACAAGACAGCTGAGAGTCTCGGACAAACCCCACTGCCAGAACAGCTTTTCAAATCCAAAGTCTAATACTCTGTCTGATACATCTGGAGGGAGGATTCCTGCCAAAAATCCCTTATGGTTGCGTGAAAACTTGCACAAATAGGACAGGATTCTTCCCAGTGGTCAGAGGACTCCTTCAGACATGATTAGACTCTTGTATGTGGCTACTGACAGAGCATTTTTCAGTTCTGAGAGCAGCCCTGCTGTACAAACATTCTTAGACAGCAAGAGCCGCCAAGTACTGTGTTTTTTTTAATTAGGTTTAAGAGTCCAAGTGTCATTTAGCGCTCTCTCATTTCCATTATAAATTACTGTAGAGAGGGGGGAAAAAAAAGCACTGCATGCATTTAAAAGAGAGTTTCCAAAACTCCCCTGGGGTTCCATGTAAAAATATTACAGGACATGACCTTTTCCATCATCTATGCGAGCCCCCCTCATACAGCTGTCATTTCCAGCATATTTCTCAGCTTTCTGTTTGGTTTTAACTATGGTTAAGGAGTGAAAAACAACATCTCTGAAACGAGTGTATTTAAGGAAGAGATGGAATCGGTTATCACTCACACAGAAACCAAAGAAAAGTTATCAAGCTTGGCTGGTGGACAGTGAACATCACCAAATTTAGGATCACCAAGCCATGGTATTAACAAAGCCATAAGTAAAACTGTGTGTGAACCAAATAAAGAGCTGTAGTCTCGTTCCAAATAAAAGCCCTCTTGCACTCACTCCAGCTCAGCATGCTGGATGTTTTTAAATTTGTTATTCAAACCACAGAAACCTGACCTAGTGTCCCTCTGTCCTTAACACAGTCTCAAGATCTGGAATATCTTTGCTTTTACTCTGTAAACTTAAGACAAACAGCCTCATTTTCTCGGCAAGCAGCCCCCAGCTTGTTAAAGACAACTCATTACTTTGAAAGTGACAACGTGACAACTCATTACTTTGAAAGCGGGTTTTAAATGGGAGACAAAATTCCCACTCTGCATATCCACACGGCTTGCACACTGAAGGATTCCCTTCCATTTGTCAGCAGACACAACAGTAGGAGCTTCAAAGGAAGCTGCTGAAGAAGCAGCTATTAGTTTCCTAGCAAAGTTACCTAACGAGACAGAAATGAGTGTCTATTTTGCTACTGGCTCCTTGGGATGGCAGGCAAAATAACCAAGGAATAGACTTAATCAGAGATTTTGAGTCACAAATAATTCTTTGTTACTGCCACAAATCTGAGTTAGTAGGATTTAATGAACATGCTTGTAGCTGTACTAGAAAGGCACACTGCAATTTCAGAGGCAATTTATAAATTCAGCAGCTGTAAGACCCTCCAGCTCTAGTGAACTGGGAATGTTTTAATACAAAAATATGGGTAAGAAAAGCCTCTCAGTCTGTCAAAAATGACTGTATTTATAAAAGAGTTACTGATTATTTAGCCAGTTGCTTGCTATTCTCTTCCAAAGCTATCTTGTTTTGGAAAAAAATCTCTTCTGTATTTCATGGGGAAGCATTCCCTGCCTCTATGGAATTATATGCAGATTATAACCACAGAATCATAGAATGGCCTGGGTTGGAAAGGACCTGAAAGCCCATCCCTGCCACAGGCAGGTTGCTCCAAACCCCATCCAACCTGGCCTTGAACACTTCCAGGGATCCAGGGGCAGCCACAGCTTCTCCGGGCAACCTGTGCCAGGGTGTCCCCACCCTCACAGGGAAGAATTTCTTCCCGATACCTCATCTGACCCTGCTCTCTTTCAGTTTGAAGCCATCCCCCTCTTGCCCTGTAACTACACTCTTGTTCTGGTGACTCCCCACAGCTCAATCTGTGCCCCATCCTTCCCCCTTATTACTAAAGCCCATACAACTGTAAAAGAGTGAGTGCATTAAATGAGGCATCAACACCTCTCTTGTGGATTCTATTTTTAAAAAAAAAATCAGTTTTCCTAATTTCTGAGTAAATTAACAGGCCTGGATTTGGCCCAGGAGCCATATCACGGACTTCCATGAAAAGTAGCTCAAGGGTGAGGCAGGGAATTGGACAGGAGGGATGAGGGAGAGAAAGGAATGTCACATTTCTTATCATTTAACAGAAGAAAGAGATGCCAGTTAAGAGTGAGAAGCAGCAGTATTACATCAAATACATACAAAGAGGCTTCGTCCAGGAAGAGAGGCGAGAGGCCCCAGCAGAGCTGGGTAAAGATCAGGAGGATTAGAGAAAATCAGCTCTTCCTCCTCCTCCAAGGCAGCCAGACTCTTTAACAGGTCCGGAGGAAGCAGAGGGGAGCTCTTGGGGTCCTAGTGACAGAAATGAGCACAGTGAGACAACAGAAGGCAGAAAGAACAGCCAGAGACAGCAAGGGCAGGCTAAGCCAGAGCAAGAGACAGAACAGCAAGAGGAAGGCAGAAGGCAGCATGCAGAGAGTGAGGTGAGAAGGTGGCATTGCAGAAGTGTGCTGAGGCACACAGAGAGAGAACTCTGAGCAGAAAACACCCCCAGGCACGTGGCCTCATGCGCACAGGGAGCTGTGTCAGGCTATCAAAGTGACAGGCAGTGAGTCTGAATTAGTGCAGTGCGTGCTTCCCACTGCATCCATGCCACACACTGAACCTGTGTCCACATTCAAGGGCAAGGAACACGAAATCTTACAATTATTCTACAGCTGACCTGTGAGTAATTTAGGTTTCAGGTAAAATTATGTTTGCACCTTCCTTCCTCTATGAGTGAAGTTTAAATCCCACAAGACTTACTTCCACTGGTGATGGCTGCTATACCAGCATGCAGCTGACCAGACCACTGGGCCAAAAAACCTGCCAAGTGCTGGTCAAACCGAACGCCTTGGCTTTTGTGAGGGATACTTAAAGCACAAACGTCATGGGCACACCTTCTCTCCATACTGCACTATGCTGGCAAGGTTTCCCTTTTAGGAACGAGGCTTTGACCCTCTTTCCATCTAAAAACCACAAGCTGATATCAGGGTAGGGGTAGATTCCTGTATATTGTCTGGCTTTTCTCTTGAAAGGGTGAGCCAAGTGATCCCAGCTGACCTTCTCCAAGTCCTCAGTGCATTTACAGAGGCACACCACGACAAAAGGTTTAAAGAAGCCTCTGTTTAAGTTTCCTTATAAACACTACCAAGAGCACTCACAGACGACTCCAATAATAAATAACATAGACTACTGGTTTTAGAAACAGCAACATGAAGCAGCACAACTGCATGAACAGAAACAAAGTACTCCATTAGTGCAACCAGCAGCTGAGGAAGTAATTCAGCTCTCAGCGGTGGGACTTTCAGTAAAAACAAACAAACAAACAGTCCAACACAAGACTGCTGCTACCAGCCTCAATTTGACTGTTGCAGCCTCAGCCGTTCAATTCACTACAGGGGTGTTAAGAGTTCATCTAAAGGGTAATAATTCAACTGCAATTATTGGGATAGCTTTTACAGTTCTCATCAGTTGCCAGACAAGAATTTTCCCCAAAACTATCAGCTGCCATGTTTCTCAACCTGACAGACACAGCTCAGAGATCGACGTCACATCCACACTGAACAAGACTTACACCTACTTGAAACCAGGTCTTCAAGAGACTGATCCCACACACAGCCAACTAAACTGGAGAATTCACCACTATTTTCTGGAACCCCACGTACCCCACGATACCCAGGTCTCTTCTAAATAAGGCTCACATTGACTGCTTGGGGCCACGGGGCATTCCCGAAACAGGGAAAGCCCAGAGTTGTCAGGAATACCGGAGCCTCATTGGTTTTCACCACTCGCAGCCTGGATCTTACCTCAAAGGTCATCCTGGACACAGCATCCTGCTCTGAGCGGAAGACTCCTTGCCGCTTTCCCCTGCGGTCCATGTTCGACTGCTGGGCCATCACCCTGTTGTCAGCCATGCCATAGGAAGAGTCCCAGTAATATTCTGGCACCTTGACTTCTGAGGGGTTCTGGTTATATGGCTCCATTGGGAAAGGCTTCATTTTTTTCTCCAGAGGTTGCTGTTGCATCACGGGAGGCTGCAATGACTGTTCAAATAATTTGAGAGGGTCCTGGGCCTGCAGGTAATAGGGCTGCTTTACAGGCATGATCTTCCCCAGGGAACCTTGGACTTGGGGGGGATTCCAGAGCTGCTTCGATGAGTCTGTCTGCGGATACTGAGGCAGAGACAGAGGATTTCACCAGCAGGGAGGAACAGTTAATGTTACCTGAATGCCTAACTCCATCCAAACTATCAGCCTGGTTCATGTGTGACAGCAACTCAGAATGTTTGTGCCACGTCCGTGTTATTCACCAAAATGCTCAGTCTTGACAGGCACCTAATACTCCCTAGTCCAGCTTTAAACCAACAGCCAAATATAATCCTTCCTCTAATCCAGTACCTGATTAACTAACACCTATAAAGTAAACCCTTATTAAGGTGTGAGCTGCCCAGAACACCAGAAGGGTCTCACCATCGAGTCCAGACATGCCAGAAGGGAGCTTTCCTCCAGCACAAACTGAGTATAAATCTAAGAGCTGTGAGGGAACCGGCAGTGCACCATTAGCCAGGAGTGTGGGTGAAGGTTCACACTCACACAAGAAAACTAGAAAGGCCTGGGACAGAAATACCTGATCAGAAACATCACCTTCACACCTTGCCTATAAACACACAGAAAAAGTGTGACAGAAAACACATTCCCATTCCAGTACGTACCTTCCTCTCAACCCCACATCACACAGTCACACCCACCCAGCTCCCGCTCCTTTTCAAATTCCCCCAGAGGTTCACAATCAAAACATTCTTTAACCACAATTTTGAAAGGTAACCCAGGAACACAAGTCTTCAACGCTGCCATTTATTTTTAAACTAAGCTTAGCACGTAGCACAGGCCAAGTTTACCTGCTGGAATCCGGAGTGGTGTGGTGGGCTCTTCCCCAGGCCCTGCACAGCTTTTGTAGGGGACTGTTGCTGCTGCTGCTGCTGGGCCAGAGCTTGGACCTGTAACTGGCTTGCGGACTGTGCTGTTGCCTGAGCTGGTAAAGATGAGAGGGGTTGCTGGGAAGGAGGTGGTGTTTGCTGAGGTCCCTGGGTCATTGGCCCTGGTCCAGAGGGCCGTTGCTGGCTGTAAGGAATGTGGGACTGTTTCCCACCTTGCACCTGGTTTCCTGCAGGCGAGTGAGCTGTGGGCTGGAGGAAGGTTCCTGGGACAGAAACACCACCCGGGAAGGTGTACCCCGTGCTCATGGAGAAAGCCACAGGAGGGGGGACGACATAGGTTGGAGGTGGAAATCCTGGAAGAGATGGAAATGCACCTTTAATTGCAATGTGGCAGAGCAGACAGCTCCCTCCAGAAAACACCTAGTGGGGCTTTTTTTCCTGTGCTGTTCATTTAGACTATGAGGAAAGGAGGCACCAGTCTGCAGACATGCACTGTAATATCCTTCCTCACCTTTCCACGTACATGGCTGTGATCACACGGGGATTCAGAGTTCTGGAGTTTTCTTGCAATATTCCAGGCACTGATAACAGTCAGCCAGGGAAGTGCCTCAGAGAATCATGTTTCCCCTCCTCCCATACCTCGAGCTCCCAGCTCCTTCTTTTCCCCCCACTACCTTTTTCTTCACCAGTCTAGGGTTTTTGATGCATTATCCCCAAAGTTCCCTCACCTTCAAATACATTTTCAGGCACTAAACTTCTGCAGGAATAAATAGAAGCAATCAATAAACTAAGTCTACTGCCTCCTCCCAGAAGATCACCAGTCTCTGGATTAATTTAGATAGAGACAGATGGTAAGCAAACAAATCCTCATATCCGCAAGATCAATTCCTTCCCTGTAGTTCGCACTGAAAAGCCACGTTTGGAAGGCAAGCTTTAATTCTGTGTCTCACAGACAGGACTTTATGCTGACTTTGGGGCAGGGAAGATGTCCCTCTGTCTTACACTGAGGAACTCCACAAAACAGCTTGCAGGGAAGATACAGCTTCCAGCTATTCCACGAGCAAATGTGGACAGCAAGGTATGACAGGAACACTCCACAACAAAAGGGGAACATGCAGTGCAGCAACAGCAGCAAATAAGACCACACAAATTACAGCCTGAAACATGAGCATCACTACAAAAGAAAGTGAGCTATGAAGAAAGCTGGGTGATTGATCTTTTGTAATCGAGCCCTGAGCACAGGGAATGCTTCCTCCTGAGCAGAAGCCTTTGTCATGTTTTGACAGGAAGAGCCTCCTGTGAACTTCCTTGATCTCACACCCACTAACCAAGAAGGAACACGGCAGATTTCATGACAGACCTCTATTCCAAAGCATAAACAATCTTATTTATCTTGTTTCAATTCTGATATGCCCATTCTTTACTACTTGTTAAGATTCTCAACGTGAAATTCCACGTTCATTAACAGAGCCCTTACCTTCAGAGGCTCTAACAACGAGTACTGCGTGGTTTTCTTTGCAGTCAACAATAAATCACACTCCAAAAGAACAACGCAAATTACCTGGCCGGCTAGGAAGGGGAGGGAAGGCTCCTGGGTGATGAATGGGGATGAACTGGGAACTGCTGGCCTGACTTGGAGTCTGAGATACAGGTGTTTTCCTGGCTTCAGACACTGGAGTCTTCCTCATCTCTGTCTGGGATTTCACCTGACACAAAAGAAAGTATGAAGAAATTAGAACACTTTTCTTGTAATTACCCACATCATGTCAAGCCAAAAAATAAACTCTCAGATTGCCTGAGGGATCATCTCTCCCCTAAGTAACTGGGAGGGGTTTGGAACACAGGAACCCTCCTCACTGACCTCAGGCAGGTTACCCTGTGTGTCCTCAGGCACTCCTTGCCTCACAAAACCACTCTAAGTGTATCTACTCAGAAGATGCAACAGGTTCTTTCTCTAGCAAGAGAATGGGAAGCAGACACAATAATCCTCAAACCATCCAAAGAACTTACCTACCATGCTGCTCACCTGCAGTGTTTAAAGACAAAAGTGCAGATGCTATTATGCTTCTCCTAGGGCACTGCTTCAGCCTAACTTGTGCCACTTACCTGCAGCACCTTAAAAAACAAACACTGCCACGTTCTTCCTAGGGAATTCTTCTCAGCCCAGTGAAATTATTGTGACCCAGAGCATACAAGACAAACAGCAGAAGTGCTTAACCTCATTCAGTTTACTGTGTAACTGCTGGGTGTTCTGTTGAAAGAGCTGCACCAGTTAAAGGCAGAGAGAAGAATGTAATGTAATGTTTACCTGATTCTGAGTCTGCTGCAGTCTGGGTCTTCCTGGAGAGGAAGACAGAGGGGAAGACTACTTTCCCTTTCTGTTCAGCTCAGCAGAACTGCCTGGAATGCAAGATGGAGCAGGCAGGAAAAAGACAGCAAGCAAGGAACCTGGGCAATACAGAAAGGGCCCAGGAGCAGACCTGACACCAAGCCTCAAAGGTGAGTGAAAAAAGGGCTGTATCAGGGACCAAATTAAAAAAAAATAATCCAAACCAAACAAACCAAAACTCTGGGGTTTATTTCAACATTTAGCGCTGCCGAGTGGAAAGGAGTTACAGGGTATTTTTTTCCTGCTAAAATACAACAGTAAAGGGATAGATGCATTCAAATGTTTTCTAAATTCTTTTTCAAACTGAATCTCCCCATTTGGAAATTATGGGAGTGTAGGGTTCTCTTTGTGCTTGTAAAACTGGGAGGTCTGGGTGAATTTCTGATGTCCCACTAGAAAAAGTCCAGAGAGAACTCCACGTCCTGGCTGATGCTAAACACCACAAACAATGCAACCCTTGCTCATGCCACATCACTGACACCTTCACCCTCTATCACATTCTGTACATTCAACTTACATGGTGCTGTCCCTTTTTTCTCCACAGTAAGCCCAACATTTTTATGATCCACACCAAGAGCTATGTATTCTTTTACAGAAACGTTGGAGAGTTCAAAGACACGCTTCCTTCCGTGGGATTTCAAAACTAGTCCATTCAGAAACTCAAAGGTGCTATAACAAATTCCCAAAGCATGGCTTCCAAAAAGGCTCTCTGATTTACAGTTAACTTGATAAATCTAAATACCTAAAATGATTAATCAAGACAGACAAATTTCACTTGCTTCCTTGCTTCTACTTGATCTCACCTCAAAAGTGTCAATGCTACCAAATATTTAGTCCCACAGTGGTCCTAAGTGTTCCTACACAGCGCTTGAGAGGTACCATTTCATCACAGTGACCCCTGAAGAGTATGTTACACCTTGAGTGAGCCTGCATTAAACCTTCCTTGGCACCTAACCTTATTTTCCCTAGAGAGCAGAGATTCAACCTATGTCATATCCTGCCTGAGCGTGCAAGTTTTCCACTTATCTGCAAAGCAGGACTGATCTGTAAAACATTCTTCTCATTTTTGCTAAGTAGGAGCTGCAGCATTTTCAGCAACTAAGCTCTGGAAGGCAATGAACTATGGAGGAGATAAAGCCTGGTATTTCCAGGACAGCCAAAGCAGAGCACTACCAGTTCACCAACTGGTACAAAAACCTACCCTCGTCTCTCAGGGTGCAGGGAAGGACTGGAGAAATAAGTCCACAAGCTACATAAAACAAATAGCACTTCTTTGGATTAGCTGCCATAAATACAGCTGATGGAACTAAAAAGTCAACGTTAATTTCTACTGAAGAAGAGAAGGATGACCAACCACATCAGAGCAGATTCTGCTACTGCTGGGTTTGAAATAAGTTCTTCATGGGTTTGTTGTCTCTTAAGACTAAGAGAAGCAAATTTCTGATAAATAAGTTATCTTCTCTGTCGAAAAAGCTACCTCAGATCTGGTGGGGTTTTATCAGCCTCAAGTCCTTATTTTACAAGACAGGGGCACAAAAAAACCAAAACTGGGAGTTATGCTCAGGCCTGCAACCACATTCCAGACATGTCTGACAAATAAATGAGAAACTTGCTATTCTAACTCACCTGTGTTGGTTTTCAGATACCAGAATGGCGTTCAGCCAGTCACCAACAATTCCCACATGGTTTCTCTAGCCCTTACAGTAACCCTTTGCCCTCCTTGATAGGACCCTCTGCAAAACCAACCGAATAATGCTGCCAGTTCAGACCTTCCATTTCATATCCATGATGTTTAACAGCATATAATCAGGAGGAGAACAAGAAGAATGATCCAAGAGTCCTAACGCCACAAGCTAGAAAGACTGAAAGAGATGGTTTGTCTAGCCTAGGGAAAACAAGACCTCAATTACCCAGGATTCCAGAGCAGTAGCAGAGAAGTTATTCTGCAGACCTGTCCTGGGCAGTAGTAATGGGCTTACACAGAGGCAAGGGAGAAGAAGTGCATTAGGAAATAATTTCCACTTGCAAGAACAGTGAAGAACTGACACAGTTTCTCTAGGGAAATATTGGAGTGTCCATCACTGTCATTAAATGGTTCCAGTCATCACTGGGGAATGGATGAGATTGTCCAGGTACAGATCAGATCAGCCTTGAAACTCTCCAATCTTATTTACTAAAACTCAGTAGAAGTCAGACCAGTAAATTCACTGTTTACTTGACAGATTTTGTACGTAACGCTCACAGAAACAGAGAAAAAAGAATAGCCCTAAAAAAATACAGCTGATAAAAGAGCAGCTGATGCAAAAATCAACAGTTTTGAGCAAGTTCCTGAGCAAAGATTTACGTTAAGAGCAACGTGGCTCTCCTTCCTTCCACAGAGACACCTGACCCACAGTACAGAGGATCTGAGTTCTCATATCCTATTTAGTGTTCAGTTTGTTGGAAGTGCACAGGTCAACTGAACACGCGGAGTACCCAATTCCTTCTCCACAGATCACAGACTGCCCTGGCCATGTGAACAACCTCGGTGGCATGAATAATTTGTGGAATGGGTAGAAGTCTGGGGTTTTTTAAGACAGTTAACACAGCAAAATCACCTTTCATTGCTCCCTATCCTTTTCTCCCCAACAAACTGAGACAACACCAAGCGAAAGGGCAGAGACCCAAAGATCACCAACACCTGGTCTTTGAGGTAGAAGAGTTTTATATTTTTGTACATTAGCTGCATTAGCAGTGCCCACAGTGAGACCTCAGCTCTACCATACCCTACACAAGCAGTGCCTTCCCTGACACACTCGTGGTACCTCCTCAGACACAGTATCCCTTTGAGCTAAAGGCTTACCTGAACTGCCACGTTCTGCTTTCCTGCTTCCTGCATCTTATCCAAGCCACATTTCTTGGTCTCATTCTTCCTTTTATTGTTATCCTTCTTCCCATCATTCTTAGTGGCCACTATTCCTTTGCTAAAGTCCCGCCTTTCCCTCGCTACGTCTTTCGGGGGATAGATGCGCCCTTGCTCCCTGTTCAGCTCCCGGGGCTTGATGTTCTCTTTGAACGTGACCATTGGCTTTTCTCCTGCATCACAGTTGTTGTTCAGGCTTCTGCCAGAAGACAGAACTGATTTGAGTCCAGGGCTCCCGTCGGCACACAGTGGCTCTGCCATGGATGTCTCCTGCGAGGCGAGACTCTCTTTGGCTTCACTAGGGTCCTCCAGTAACAGCTCCGGGATTTCTGTCACAAACAACAGCTTTCCTACCTCGTTTTCACACTGAATCAACCTGAAAAAGAAAGGAATTGAAAAGCAAGTACAATTAACTACATTACTTATCACAGTCAGTCTATGGAGCACTGGCATGTTGACCCAGAGAACACGCTGTTAACGCTGTCAGCATCTTGTACTCACATTACAGGTAATTGTTGTGTTGAACAGAGAGAAAAATAACACTGAGCTCTGGCACCTGTGTTACCTCAGCACATGGCAGCAGGGAAATACAGCAGGTACTTCAATTACCTCGGCTGATTATCGGCGATCCATTTGCCTGTGAAGATCAGGCGCTGCTGCCGGATCCGACGCTGCTGCCCTTCTTTATCTCCTGTAATTGCCTGGTGGCCTTTGGAAAAATCCAGGTTCCTAGTATTGACACAGGAGATGGAATATTAATTACACAATTACCCTCTGCAATAGAAGAAATACAACATGCCAGCATTACTCCATTAAAAGCTGTAAACTTGCATTCGGAGTTACTCAAAACATGACTGTTAAGAGACGTCTGATCTACAGATGTAATTTTCTTCTGGTAAGACCCATCTACATATTAAAGAGGTTTGGTAGATTTTTCTAAATAACAAAAGGCCAAAAGCTCATCTGTGTGATAACCAAAATCAGAGAAATAATAGTTGAGTGAACATATCTAATATTTAGTCAGCATTTGTGGATGATGTTAGGTACAGGAACACAGTTAAAAACAGAGTAAAAACCAGCCAAGGAAAATCACATCAAGCAGGTTTCCTGCAAAAGCATTCCTTTTCTCACTTCTTAAATTTTTCCCCTTCCATTCGTAAGTCTGAAGACTACAGAGGAACACCAAAAAGAAGTCATGAGCATTCCTGTAAACTCAAGATTTTCACAGTTTTGCTACATCGTCCATTACAATTGTTTTGAAGAGACCTGCATCGATCCACACAGCAGTAAATATTCATAAATAAGATACTGCAGGGAACAGGTCAATGTCTGCCAAGGTCATGACATCAGCAAGAGTGCAGGATGGTTCAGCTGTTACCCACCTGAACGAGGGCCTCAGAGCCAGGAATCCTTGTAACTCAAATTCTTCTGGAAGGGGGGTTGCTAGCAAACAGACAGTAAATAGTGTAAGGAAAGCATGAAAGCACTGAGCACAGTATCATAAGCAGATACCTCAGCATGGTCACTACACATCCTAAAGCCTTCTATTAACTGGTCCACCCTGTGACCTGAGGAGCTCAGGCGTGATAAAGCAGAGCAAAGTCTGCTCAGGACAAGAAAGGCGCTCTTGCTAAGGGTTCACATGCACTAATACTAGAAGACTGCTTCCTTCCTTATTTGCTTTTCAACTGCAATTCCCCCCACCATCAGGAAAAACATGCATCGTTCCCAGTTCTTCACAGAACAGGCTAGAAGTGTCCTTACCATTATTACTGGATAGATCTTCTTCATGAGGCTGGAAGCTGTTTAGAAGAGAGATCAGCCAGGGCCATATGCTATAAATTAGAAACCAGACAAACCATAAGTGAAAATGGCAAAACACGGGATGTGTCCGCTTTACCAAGGAAACGCTGAACTCCATTACACACTCACAACTTCCATTAATCCTCCGATTCCCAAGAAAAGGTACAGTTTCTCTCAAGTGTCAGGGAAAAGACCACCTTCTTGATTAATATTGTTTAAAAGCCAATCTAAGTTCCCAAGAGCTCTGTGATGCTGTAGCACTGGGGCAGTTACCACAAAGGCAAGAACCTCTAGGTAAGGGTTGCCCTGAGTAAGACCATTAAGCTATAGGGGGACTGGCAGTCCCAGGCCTTGCCCTGCAATACCAGTACAAGCAACGACTGGAAATTCCTCCCAAAGGCCCTGGAGCTGATCACTGCAAAGGTGGTTAACATTTAACTGCCACCAACAGGCTGCTTGCTCCAGTTTTGTAAAAGATCTCACCTGAAAGCCCAAGCATCCTTCTGCTTTAGTGATGGGCACCACAGAGGCAACAAAGAACTATTTTAGGATGTTTTGAACTATTTAAGCCTAAATTTACGAGATTAGTGGCAGAAGTGAAAAATCAGAGCAACAGTCTAGAACAGAAATGCCTGCGCTGACATTTAAAGACCCTCTCTATTAAATTCAATTTAATTTCTGGGTAATGAACCAGAAAAAACAGATTCCAGCACTGCCCAAGAAATGGCTAAGTACATGAAATTAAAGCAAGTATTCTCCTGCCACCTCCCTCAATAATCTGAGAAACCATTACAATAGATTAGACTAAGGGAACACTCAGTAGTTATGCTCAAGTCAGATATTATAAACTAAAGCCCACTGATTTAAAAAAAAAAAAGTTCTATGCAAACCTGAAGCAAATTAAAACACTGAATTTGCTCATTTAACCCACAAGCCTCATGTTTTGCTTTATGAACTCTTTAGCACATATACTTTCTACCATTTTAATGCCCGTAATAATGAGTCATACTCACTTTTCCCATGACTAATCTGTGGATCACCAGTAATTATGAATTTATGCAATCAAAGGTATCAAAAGAAAGATTAACACTCACTACCGTCTTTCATCAACCACTGCCTCCTGGAAAACACTGGGCCGAAGTTTCAGCCAGTCCATGGAAACCTTCACAGCTGGAAGAGGATACGCAGCCCCAGAGTCCTCCTGGTAATCGTTTTGTAAAGGACACTTGCACAGAACTCCAAGAAAGGACACTGGAGACAGAGCAAGGGGAAAAAACAGAACAAACCAATTCCACAATGTGGGAATGATGTGCTAAAGCTGAATATAATCTAATCAAACACATCCCCCTGTTTTTAAGAGCTAGTTATTTGGAACAAAACAGCCCAGTTACTTCACCTTAAACAATTCACCAACAGATCAGAAGATTTTTTTTTTAAATACTTTTCTACCATAAAAAAGAACCTTGCTGGTTTTTTTCCCTTTAAGTGTCACAGCAAATCACTTTGGTAAGTTAAAAAAATAGGGTGAGGCAAGCCCAGTGCAAAAATATTCACTCACCTATTTATTAGAAATTATCAACTCAACTATCTACCTGCATTTAATCCACTTTCCCAAGTCAGCAGACACACAAATAGACTGGAGCCATCTCTGCAGGCAGGCACCCAGCCCAGACCCAGCAGGGCAAAAGAGCTGAGAAACAGTAACCACTGCGTGACCATGGTGTTTTCAGAATCAACTCCAGGCTGGAATCTGAAGAAATCCAGCTCCTCAGAAATTCAGGTGTTGACAAACAAGGCCCAGCTGATCACGGATTGGATCAGATTAGCCACATAATACTTATTTTCTTAGAGCCTAAAATGCTCAGCACTCCCACTTATCTCCTAGTCAGTATTATCACAGGCACAGAAGCAGGAGAGGTCTCAGCTGACTCAGCTTCTACTTCAGCCCTGTGGAATCAAGACCACCTCCACTGCACCTCCAACTGCCTTGCAGCCAACTGGGGAGCAGCCCCCCACGAGTGGTATTACCCACTGCCAAGGAGGATCCAGCTTTGCACCCAAGTTAAAATGTTCCTTCGGAACCAAGAAAACAATGCAGACTTCTGTAAAACTTCAGAGTAAGTCCAGAGCTCCGAAATCCAGTGTTACTCAGCACTGCTGACTTAAATGACCCTGTGCAACCATCTTATCTCTAAACTTTCTCCCTAATGTCTACTCTCAGCACTTACCTCACACAACCATTAAGCTGGATACTGACAGGAAACTACTAATGGATTCCATGTAAAAACCAAAGAGAACTACAAAAATCAATTAGCCTGCACACTCACTGAAGAGAGCCAGGAGCTGTGTCCAGCAGAGCTGCTCATCCTGGCTGTAGCTGTGCTGCTCCGTTTCGTTGCTGAAGTCTCGCAGGTGATGCAGTTGGAACAGGTTGATAACAGTAATATGGACTAACTGCTGAGAATTGAAGGCCTTCTGGAACAACAACCTCTGCAACAAACACACACGGGGGGATGTATTTTTAGATGGCAAAGCACACACACTTGAAAGGATTAGTAGTTGTTACTTCACCGCTTGACTAATGCTTCTGCCTTAAGGCAACGCGCATTCTGGATTTTATTTTCGGGTCATCCCTACCAGCACAGCACTGGGCTTCCCAGCAGGACTTGGGAAGGTGCCCACTGTTAAGCTCAAGGATTTTG
Source organism: Pseudotriccus pelzelni (assembly GCA_035584735.1). Lineage (NCBI taxonomy): Eukaryota > Metazoa > Chordata > Aves > Passeriformes > Tyrannidae > Pseudotriccus > Pseudotriccus pelzelni. The sequence continues at coordinate 24,148,611 of JAWMRA010000005.1, read as the reverse complement.
CCTGATGCTCAACAAATCAACATCCCCTTGGTTATGGTTCTCTTTCAGAGCAAGTGCAACTTGAACGTGCTCTGATGGCGCTGCAGCAGATCCACTGAATTTATCGGCCTTTCCAAGAAACAGCACAGAGAAAAGGTGACATTTTAAAAAAACACCCCAAGAAAATTTAACTACTGGGTGGTTATGTATTAAAAACTAATTCCACATCTGACTTCATGGGTCATGGAATGCCTTGGTGGACTAAAATAGCACGAGCTATTTACAAATGCCTTTCTGTAACTATGCTGGAAAGTCACCTGTCTCAGGACAGGAAAAGAAACTTTAATGCTTTTTTCTGGGGGAAAAAAAAAGGAGATATTCCTAAAACTCAACCAGCTTATCTTCAGACACAACAGTCAGGGAGGCAAGTGGATTAACTAGCGTAAGCATCAGAAAAAGCTCTATGTTCAACCTGGAATCTTAAGTTTAGGGCATGAAGCACTGTACAGGCAACAACTCACGCTGGCAGAGCTGCCAGCAGCAGCAGCGTGGGCCTGACTCCCAGCTCTGTAACTGCCCTCCTCAGAGCTAAAATCAGCCACAAAATTAAACGGATTTCTCACCATACAACTTTACATCCGCATTCAATCCACTGAATCCACAAGAGTAGCTCTCTAGTAAATTAAGCCTTATATTGCACAATATAAACAAAAAAAGTAATTTAAGCACAAAGCAGGGCTCAATTAGCTCTGTTTTAACACCCTGGCTCAGTCCAGAAAACTAAGACTGTTCCACATGCCTGAGCAATGCCCATATTTATTGATCATAAGCACTGTGCAAAAAGCAGTACTTGTTCAACAGCCAACAGCACACACAGAGATACGTAATTATTTAATTTTGAAACAACATTAACAGCTCACATTCAAAGATAATACAATTCACAGCTAGTTCTAGTGGTTTTTAAAATTTATTTTAAAGATAGTTTGGACCTAGCTATAGCAGCCCAGTTCAAGGCAAAAAAAAGTAAAAAGACACCGTAAAGACCATTTGTACGTTTTTCTATTGCTAGGATCACCTTCTCCTAATTTTAAAAAGCAGCCACTGCTCTGTTGAACAAATCCATACTCCCTGCTCCTTTTCCACCAATTAAGAAGCTAAAGCAGAACAGTTTCCAAAAGGCACCTAACACTACAACACCCTCTTTGCAAATGCATTACCTTGTACAAATACCTCACAAAATACTTGTTTCAGTCTTTGCTGTATTGTCCAGCCTAAAGAGCTGGAACTCATGGAGTTTCCAGAGGAAATGTGTTCTGAATAGCTCATGTCTACACATAAATTAAGGTCTTACTGAGACACTTTTTAGAGGCAAATAGGAGAGAAAAGTTGTCTGAGGCAGATTAAAAGCAGGCCAGGGGGAGTGAATGAATGCCATCCAAAAAATGAAGCTCTCAAAATTCCTCAGGTCAAGGCTGAGTCAAGACTTCCCAGATGAATCAAGTGCTTTCACAGGTATCCAAGAATCACCCGGGTTAAAGAGCAGAGAATCAACAGTGTGGTCACTAATTTCTCCTGTATTTCCACCAATAAAAGACCACATGTCAAATGGGAAAAATCCCTACTCCTGGCATAAGTTATCAGAACTACCCAGTGGTAGCTGCAACGCAAACCTTCCCCAACTGGCTACTCGAGCTTCCTGTATTTTAGCATGTGAAAGAGTTATTATCGGACTGTAATTTCAGAACTCAGCTGCTAAAAATATTCTCCTCAATATACTAATTAATATGTTGTTAGAACTAACCTTGAACTGTTCTTCCAGCTTTTCTCGAAGAGGGCTCAGCTTCTCCAAGCTCTTACTCAGGTACACATGGCCATGGAATTTAATAAATGCCTTGATGAAGTCAGACACGCTCCATCGAGTCTTCACCTCATCACGACTGCATTTAGAACATAAATACCCAACTTCAGTCTTTGGAATTACACACAGCTGCACATAACATTACAGAATTATTTCAAAATAAAGGAGGAAAGCCCATGAAAAGCTACCCTGTCGTGTTGGCACAACATTCTTATTTCTTGCATTCAGCAGGAGCACCACAAACAAGTGTTCCACACTTGTGTGAGCATGCTCTGACTGGACAGGGGATGGAGAACTTCTGTTTCTATTACCAAAAATGAATAGCTTCTGGCAAGGGAGGTACAACTGGAAAAAGTCTCTTGCATCTTATCTGAGTAGAAAGAATTTATCCTTAGTCTCACCTTTCCAGTGCTTTAGAAAGTGCTTTTTGTAGGTTAGTGGAGGCAGCTGGGAAAGGAAACTTCACAGCAATGCTTCTGCAGTAGTAGAAAATTGTGGTCAAGTGGTCTCCTTTGGAGGAAGCTAGGATAGCCAACTGATTATAAGGCTGACCTAAGGGAGAAAGAGACAAGTTGTCCGACAAGTTGTCACGGAGTGAAGCATGCTCGATGTCAGAGTAAGTGTGGCCACTTGAAAAGGGAGCAGGAATTCCTCAGTTCTTCAAGAGACAAGGCTCAGATCCATCTGCTGACCCATTTATTGCAGCCTTGTATCTGTACCACTTAAATGAAAAAGCCTCTAAATTTGTGGTGCAGTAGCTGTTTGGTTTTCCTGGTTTGTTTGGGGTTTTTTTGGAGAGAGAAGGATTGGTTGTGGGGGTTTCTGGTTGGTTTTGTTTGTTTCTGTGATATGAGTTTGTTTGTTTGGGGGTTTTGTCTAAATAAGAAAATACTGACAAAACCAAGCTTTCGACACTTATTTATTTATCTCCATCTATTTGGACAAAATCTTGCCCAGTTTTACCTCATGAGGAAAATCTAACTGTCGACAGTTCACATTTTGTTGCCTAGACAATAAAAGATTTCCATAGTTAGAATACAGAGAATTTTGCAGTTACAACACGAAAAAAATTTGATTACTGGTTTCATCAGCCTGGCTCAAAAATGATTTCTCCTTCTCTCACCATCCCCACATTTTGGGTCACAAAGCCAATAGCTAAAAAGCTGGATCCCTGAACTAAAGAATTCATTAACTTGTACGAGCAACTTGGAAAATGCTATTTCAGCTACTAAACTTTATAAAACGGGCATGGGAATAAACAATAAAAGAAAAAAAGCAATGCTGGTGGTAGGCAAGTTTTCATTAATTGTACTTTATAATGCATGCATGTAACACAAAACAGCAGTAGTGCAGCTGTGTATTACCTTTGTTTCTAAAACGTGTGACACAGATCGTGCAAATAACCATTACCTAAATGATTTACTGATGGGTCAGGCTTTGTTGGATGGTTGCTTGGAGAATTTTGGCACAAGAGATTTATATAAGAGTCCAGGTTTCCAACTGCCACACGGGAAAAGCTATACCCCAAATCATTCTTTGGAATTATGAACTGAAAAGGTATCCCAGACTCACCATTAGAAGGGACAAGCTGAGCTGCATGTCTATAGTAAGACTCTGCCTGGCTGGTCTGATTCCTATAGCGAGCTGAGAAAACAGCAAAAAAAAAAACCATGTTGAGGCATAAAACCAAACTCTTCTTGCACTTACTCTGGTATAACCGAGTTTACCTGACGAGCATTTCACTATTATTTTAGGAATAAACGCCAGAGGAACATACAGTGACACCAAACAGCACCAGGATTCGACAGGTTGAATTTTGAGGTGGTTGTTTTGCTTCAGATTCAGTGTTACAGCTTAGCAGTTCATAAATACAAAGGTGTGACAGCACCACAGTCAGAGAGCTACAGATGTTTTTTATCCCCATTTACAGAGTCACCAACTAGATCTACTTTTACGTTGTTCCAAAAGCAACTGTGGATTCCTGTGAAAAGAAACTTTCTACAATGCACAGTTCTACTCAAATCAAGAAAGAAATAAACCTGTTGTACTTTAATGTAAAAAAGAGACCAGGTTTATGAGAGGCTGGATTTCTGACCGTTGCCCTTGTACCTAAGATGCTGATGTTCTGGAATGGAGAAGTGTGCTAGCCTGCTGCAACGAGCTTTTGTAATAGTTACTACTTTCAACACTTCCCTGTGCCTACCAGCGAGAACACGACTAGAATGCTACAAGACAGATTCTAGCAGAGCACTAGAAAGCCAGCGGTTCACTGAGGCCACGTGTTAATGTGTAACACGCATTAGAAAACTCTTAACAGCATTTCTTTCCAGCTCTTTCGCCCTCCAGCAACCACCAAAGGCACCATCAGCAACTGGCTACTAATTTGGAGCACGCTCGCTCCAGCAGTTGGCCATGGTATGTGAAGATCCCTCTCAGGAGAGCTGAACACAGGCAGAACTCACACCCCAGCTCTTTGTCCCTTCACCAACTCACCAATATCTCCAAGGTGAACAAGGCAGTGCTGGCAGATGTAAGAGCAGGAGCTGGATTGTGGCTTCACTATGGCGCTGGTGTGCGTCTGTTTATTGCTAATGATTCCCAGCTGGGAAGACTTCACACGACACGGCAAGTCTACATTAAAAACTGTGCACAATTCCTGTAATAACTACAAAAACAGGTCTAGTTTAGTGGGAGCTAGAGACAGTCATCAGAAAAGCACAGAAACAAGCAACAAAGCTAACAGAACATCACTTGGAGGCACAGATTAGCTAAACAGTGTAAACAAGTGAGACCTTAAATTACATTTTCCATATGGAAATCACTGAGCTCCACAGTAAATTAGTCTGCCCAGAACTGTGAAGAGCAGTTTTACTTCTCTTCGGGAAGAAAGAGTTGTTCATCCCAAACCAGTAAGCAACTCAATCGTCGTGATATTTAAATCACCAAGGATGGAGATGACTATGGGAGGTCTACAAATCTTGTTGGGTTTTGTGGTTTTATAATTTTTTTTTGCTCTGTTTCCTTTTAAGTTGGGCACTCAAGAGGAACACAGTGGGTTTTATACCTTGATGAAGTGACACTATTCTTTGAAAATAAAAGAAAAGGATGTCCCTCATCCCCTAAATCAGCTTGTTCCAATATAAGAAACAGCACTATCCTAACTTAAACTTAGAGAGGAGCTCAAACAATACCAAATTTGTAAGAAATGAGGCAATAGGAACAGTTCACTGGCTGAGCTGTCAGTGAATATTTGTGCTAGGCCAGTAGTGAGACTCTTCCAAGGAACCAGATACCAGCTATTTGATGAAATATATCAAAAGCTGATTGAAGGAAAACCTGAACTCTGCCCTTCCAATCAGTGCTTCAGAAAATATTTTTTTTACAGATTCCAGCAAATACCCTGGAAAGAAACAGTAACAAGGGAACAATGAAAAGTGTTTGCTCTACTGAGTTATAGGGTTAAAAATGCAGCTAAGAAGTGACAGACTTTCTCCCAGCTGGGAACACGCTCAGTCTCCAAATAAAACCGACCTGCAGCAGGGTTCCACTTCCAGATAAAGGCACAGAGAATGCCCAGGGCTGACAGAGATGCACACTCTGTCAGCAGCTAAACACACCGTGCAATGCTTTTGCTTGCTGTAGAAAGAGGTTTGTGTTCCACCTCCCTCCCTCTTTTGCTCTGTCTTTTATAGAGTAGACACAAATCCCCAAAAAGAGGGATCTCACAGATGAAAGCTGGATAAAAGAGAGAAACTTGACATCTCCCAACATGCTGAATTAAGAGAACTCATGCTCTCTTTCTAAGATGTCATTTACGCAGGCCTCTCAGTTGGAGAGCAGGTAGCTGGGCTGAGCCAAGTCTTCAGACTAAAAATGGGATGATTAACATCACAGCAAACAGAAGAAAACGCAAGTCTGTGGTGTCAAACTCAAGAAGAGCAAAATTCCCTGATCCACTGCCAGGAAGAACAGGGCTTTTGCAAGACAAACGGTGGAAATGGTAGGAAACCCTTAGCAAATGTGCCACAGGCCGTCAAACAAGAAGCTTTCCAATAACAATACTGAAGGGGGAAAAGGGTAACCATGTGGATCCTGTAAAAACACCTGGGGTTGCCTTGCAGATGTTTGGAATCAAACTGGCAATTGGTACAGTAAGAATGACCTACTGTGAGTGCTGTAACCTGAAGACAGTGCAAACTAGCCATGACAGAAAGTTTAGTCAGACCACTACCTGAGAGACAGGATTCAGCAACCACAGTGCTGCTGAAGCACACACCAAACGTGACGGAAAAGGGGAAATAAAGGCCCTTATCACACAGTGACTCTTATTCTCCATAATCTACAAGCTGTAATCTAACACTGGAAAGAGTGTGGGCAAAAATATGTCAGTAAGGAACGGGAATTGCATCCCTTTTGCAATTAACTGAAATTCTCACAAAATATACTTATCCCAAGAGCACTCAACAATAGTTTTGCTTAAGGGAAAGAAAGGTTCCTGCAGCCAAAGTCTGAAATTCTAAATAAACGTTAACAAAAACAGAAGATTAAGACTGAAGGCCTGTGCATACACAGTAATGAGATGCTGAATGGGAATTTTTAGAGAAGTGGCAGAAAAAAAAAAACAACTAAGAGCACCAATGAAATCATCAAGCTAACATGCTTGTTGGACTTGGGCTTTTTTTGGTGCCATCGTTACTCTCAGACATCACAATTAGAAGAGAAAATTCCTCGCCACAGGTCACTGCAGAGACCAGAGCAAAGAGCTTCACGACAGCCTGGAGACCCAAGGAAGGATCCTCCTAATAGCTAGAGGATTCACACATAAAGAAGCTCAAGAGGGCAACAGATGCACCGCCAGAAAGCCAGAGACCAGAGCCAGGAAGGACCATTGTACCCTTTCCTGCTGCTTTACGCTCACTCTGAGCAGTCACAGCACAGTACAGTAAAGAAATGGACCTTTGACCTTACTGGAACAGTGGAGTTCAGGTTTTAAATAGGATTCTCTTAGAAAGGAACTTAAATTGTACCAAAACACCTAGCAGATACACAGACGTTCCAGATCAAGACTGCTGCTGATCAAAAGAAAGCACATCACCAGCTTTGTAGACACATCCTACTGAAAGCACCAGCTTAGTGAGGTGCGCTGCTCGAACCCGTACAGCAATAGCTTCCTATGCTAAGGGAAAAGAACAGATCTTACCCCCCCTAAAACTGACCCTCCCACCCTTCCTCTACTCACTGCAACTCACCTGTGTGTAGAAGCCACTAGCTGCCTCTAGGAACAGAGAAAGGTTTGCCTGAACTTCGCTCCGATTTGGATTTGCTCTGTTTTTCGCCTGACCCTGTAGCGTTGTGATCTGATTTTTAAAGGCATGATTCCAACTGAAAACAACAGAAAGGTTTTCCTTTTTACTTCAGAAGCGTGTTATGTAGATGACATAAGCAACAGGAAAGAACTGTTTAATCACATAGCATCAGACATGAAGAATATTCAAATTCAGGAGGCATTCAGATGAGACACAGTGTTAAATATGGAATAACCACCTTTCCTCACCTCTCCTATCTATATCCTGATAGATATGTATATAGCTAAAATATGTATGTGTATAAGTACATATATAGCTAACACTGTAACAGCATTAGTATTTGCCTGTAATTGTTCTGGTTTAAGCAGCACAGAACTTACTCTCTGAAACAAGATGTGGGGTGTAGAGATGAGGGTTAAAAATCATTCAGTAACTGCAGGCATGGACAGGACAGTCTACTTATCTCACTTCTCCCAGTGCTGGAAAAACCACATGCTTCATTTCACGGGTTGTTACATAGCTCTCATTTTAAAGGAAATAAAACAACCATTCCACAGGACACACTCACTTTTCTGGAAGTCTCAGGGCTTCCTGCTCATCAGCCCAGATTACATATATATACACAAAAATTTACTGAGGTACTTACAGGTCCTGCTCCACTTTTTTATCTAAAGCATACTCCAAATCGGTCACGAGCATTTTTTGATATAAGTCCTGGAGAGCCTGTCTGGACGTCCAGACTTCTGCTGGACCCAGCTTCGAATCTGAGCAACAAAGAAAGGAAAAAACAAAGACAACAGTTTTTGTAGCACTCAAATTCGTGGAGCTACTCTGGTTTTTCACTCACCTACCAAATGAAAGAACAGAGCTCAGTGTAAGATACACAACACCAAACGCCTGCTTTTATCAGAGATTCATCAGAACAGTGAATTATGAGAACTACAGATGGGTTGGGGGCCGAGTGGTCACTGATTAACCAATCAGTCTCCTACAATATCAGAACTAGACATGAGCAAAGTCAGCAGCTGGCAAGTTAAAAAACACATCAGATAGGAGTCATTAAGCTGCAGAACTTCTTGCCACTGGATAAATCTAGAAAAATTTCCAGCATAGCCTGAAAAAAATTAGCAGAAAATAAATCCATAGAGGGATGCGAAACAGGACAGTCCCTGGGCACGTGCTGTGGGTATTTAGGAGAACACTGTGGGCAAGTATTCCTGCGTGCCTGCCATTTCCTAACTCTCTGGTAGCCATCTGCTTTCCATCAGGGACCGTGAGTGCAGACGCTGCTCCCTGCTACCGCGAGTTAGAGAGTCCAATTTCCCCCGCCTTGTCAAATCACCTGGGCTGGGGCTGCAGGAGCACAGGGTGGGCCTCACCCCAGGGGAACCACCCTGAGGTGTTACATGGATGCAGGTGGTTTTAATATTCCTGTGGGGACCACACCAACCTGCTACACTCACTACACATGGCAAAGCACACCTGAGCAGAGGTTCATTAAGGGAACTGCTTGTACTGTGGAGCTGATGCCTTAATATAAACCATTTCCCATTAATATACATGGCTTAAACCATAGCTCATAGCAGTTGGCAGTGTGTAGGGCTGCACTTTCACAACACAGTAATGCTCAGATCAGCATTTCCATCGCACCAAGGTTCCTCAAAACCACACAGGTCCTGGCTAATCCCAAGTACAGCAGTCCCTGTGCTAGTCCAGGCAGGAATCTCAGGGAGGAGTGACCTCCATCCTCCATCTCCAAATATTTAGAACATCCAAAGTCAACTTTAAAAATATGTTTTAGACACAGGTAAGAGGTGCATAATTGGCAAAATGCTATTTATTTATATAGAGAGGACAAGCCTTTAATACAAATTCACACACTTTCCACAGAATTCTTAGGATAAGCATAAGGAACACAAAAGGAAAACAAAACCAGGAACCAAATATTAGCCTAGATCAACTGTATAATAGAGGCAATTACCTGTCATGTCAGCCTTCAGGACTTCTGCCTGCCTGTAAGAAAGCAATAAAACAATAAATTAGAAACCGACTGATCAATATAGTTGAATTATGCTAAAGCACATTCACGCAATGGTGGTCTGCTTACAACCCACACTGCTCTCGTTTACCCCATGGGTCTGAGCTCACACTGCTCAGCAGTGTGATTGCTTCTAGCTCATCCCATAACAGCACTGTTCACCTTTCCCTGCTTAAGCCTCTTTCCAAAACACTGCGACCTGAAACCCAGTTACATTTTACTTTATATTTGAAGCTTTACGTGGCAGTGGTGTCCTGACGACATTAGTGATACCACTTACCTGTACGCGGGAATTGGATATTAATAAGTTGTCACGTGTGAAATGCAGTAGCCAACAGAGTCAGAGCAAAGCAAACTCCCCTCAGTGCCTGTCAGCACACTGGTAGAGCCCTCCTGCCCCTGTGCTGCACCAGTTTTCCTTAGTAAAAAGTGATAAAGACTATGGCTTCTCCAATTACCTCTTCCTTGAACTGCTTCCCTGAACTCATGCTTTGATCAGGTTTTCAATTAAAAAAAAAACAACACAGCACATACAGAAAAAATGGCAACTACAGGGGACTATCTACAGCTCCTGCACCGAACATCCTCTGCAAATCCTCACTGCTGGTGGAGGCTGGCAAATAGTTTCTCAAGTAAAGGAATATTAGGATACAGTCCTCAATAAATAAGTATTTAGGAATGATCAGTGTCTGGATGAAACAGGCAATAGAGTTGCTACAATTAATCACTCTGTCAGCAACAGATAAGGAGCAGCACTGCTGGCCTGTCTGAGCGCCACAGAATTCACGCAGGGCTGGCAGAGGGGACACAAGGCTGCCTGCTTTGGCTGGGTTTGGGTGCAACATGTCCCTGTGCTTTTGCTGCACTGAAATGGTGACACAGATGTGCAGAGTGCGAGCTTCCCACACCAGACATGGAATCCTCCTGGCACATGAACTGCTCACTTCACTGCACCAGCAAAAAAACACCTAGATGAAAGCTGCACTGTGACTAACAAAGTCAGGTGTCAGCTTGGGAAAGAACAGAGAACCAGGAGAAAGCACCACCTAATCCCTAAGGAGGCTTCAGAAACCAGTATAAACTTTCTCTTGCCAATGCGATGCGGTGACTGTAAAAACAGCTTTTCAGGTTGTTCTGGGTTCTACCTAATGGCCACAAATTATAGGGAAGGCTTTGAGATCCACATGAGGATTAAGAAGATATCAGAATAGGATAGGCATCATTAGGAGAAAGTCCCTTCACAAAATTTCTGTTTATTAAATATAAGAAATATCTATAGCAGCTCACCAAAGCCACTCCAGCGTATCATCCAAGAAGCAGTGGGATGCTCCCAGAGATTTAATTAAGTCAAGAATACGTTAACTGGTGCCAGAAGGAAATTTGTACGTTCATCACCTGCTTCACAAGTTTAATATCTTTAAGACAACTTCTCTTAGTTTATTTATTTCAATAAGATGCTAATGCTTTTTTAACTCCTAACAGCAGCGAGCACTGAAAGAAGATACAACCTATTCTTACTGAGACAAGGGAGCAAAAATTTAGGTACTGTGTCATGAGGAAGCTGAAAGCCCAAGAGACATTCCTTCCTTGTCCAAAAGCTGTCTCCCCATCGCTGCACCAGAAAGAGCAGATCTTTCCCCCCCCCCCAGAGCCAAGGAAAGATGGCAGCCACCTCTGGGTGCTGTGCCTCGGGAGCCTCTGCGCCACTGACCTGCAAGTCCAGTCAGGCACAAAGCTGAGCCAGTTCTGCGATGCCAGCACTTGGCAACCAGCGATGCCACTGCTCAGAAGGAAAAGCTGGCTGGCTCCGGTGCTGGTGACTCTTTTTTGAACAGCCAGCCAAGCTCCTGCAGTCTGGTTCACACCCGAAACATCTACCTGCCAGTTGTGCTTTGAGCTGAGAACACGACCTGTGTTGCCAAAGCCGCAGGTCCTACTGAGAGGCTCGGCCCAAACAGGACACACGGTGCTACCCCAGCAAACACAAGCCCAGAATTCTCCTCCAGGCGTAAAGGCTCTGCCCTTTAAGAGCCAAGACCTGCTCCTCTGAAAATTACTTGTGCAGAACTACCTTTCACCATGTTAAGTGCTAATCTTTAGAGGGGCAAATACAAGTAGCACCACTATAAAGGCTTTTCTTTTTTTTCGATAAAGTTTTGCCTCACTGTTGCCTAGAAAATTCATATGAAAAGAGCCTCAACCCTGCAACTGCTAACAGATGCTCTGGAAATGCATAGCTCTAGTAGTATGCTGGGCCTGAACTTCTACCAAAAAGACTTATTTTAAAAATTCCTTTTTTGGAGGAGAACACTCACAGTCTTACAGAACAAGACCCTTTAGCACAAATCTCTTTAGCAGCCATAATGCAAAAAGCCTTTTATATTTTATAAGCTTGCAACAAGCTACACTGAGGGGATTATTACTGTAATTTTTAATAAAATGCATGGAAATTATTTCAATACTTCCTAGAGGCCATAGGAATTAGTAAAGTAGGTCTAACATTAGCATGCTGTGTCTCACTTCCACCTAAAATCAACCTTTATTTAAAACTGACGCATCCTAAGCCAGGATAAGAGGGGACAGCCTGGGTACCACACTTGTTCTGCACCAGTAGCACCTCAAGAGAAAAGATTTATTACCTGTTCCTGGAGCCTTTCCTGGTGCTCAGAGACTCCTAGTGGGCACAGACTGGCATTCATTGATAACAAGCAATAAGAGTTTCTGACAGTGCCCATGGCTCCTTCTATTGTCAAGCATTTTAACAACCTATTTTCTTGCACTGCCTCATACTGAATTTACATTAAAATGACTCATTCTGGGTCAAAAACCACTGCCTGCCAGGAGACATGGTACAGCTTGCTTACACACTTCATTTCATGAATATCCTCAAGTACCTCCTTGCCCAGTTGGATCAGAAGTTCAGTCTTCAAGTCAAGTTTCCCCGAGTCCGTTGGTCCAAAGCCAAATAAGCACCAACCATAGTTCAAAAAACTGTATTACAAGAATCCCCATTAGATGACATACTATCTTTATATATTGCGACAGCTACTCTTTATAATTTCCTAACCAAATAGAAATTCAGTCCCGTGCTTCAGTCAAACTTGAAAATCAAATACAAAAGCCTTCCACTCAACTCAGTAAAACAGTTTGACACCTAAAGGAATTTTCATTTTATTCATAAACTTGAAAAGCTCCAAAACTTTAAAACACAGTAGCCACGACTTTCTTTTGAAGTTCTGAAGGTATTAGATATATTAAAACTTAAGTACTCAGAGACGGCAAAGGAAACTTTTCTTTTCTTAAGAACCTGGGAGTATATATAAACTCCCAGTTTGCTGGAACTCAGGCACTACTTTTAGCCTGGAATGAACCGCTGGATTTAGCTGAGGAAGACCAAAAAACCACATTTCATTTTTCCATTTCCAAGTTTTCAGCATTTTTGATCAATTAAGTTTTCCCAAAGCAGAAAAAGTAAACAAGCCGTTCTCCTTAATCTGGCAAACACTGCAGGAAAGGAAACCCCACAAACATCGGGATGTTTCTCCCATACACGTTTTCAAGTGCGTAACCCATCACACCAAGAGGCTGAAAGGTACATCAAAAGTCCAACTTAATCTTTAGCACCAGAACAAATTGGCTTAATTTGATGTTAAAATCCCACAGGAAAAGATCATACGACCTCTCTGGTTAACTGTTTTCTATTCAAGTTTTCCTCTTGTTACCACCTCACTTTGACCTCCATTTGGGTATCACTAAACAAATTCATGCATTTTACTGTCGCCCCCAAAACAGTTCATTTCTGTTCCAGTATCTGTTCTTCAGTTCTGTTATAATTGACGTATTTTAATAACTAAATAACTAATAACAGATTTTCAGTTCTGCGTACACCATGTTGCATCTCCAATAGGGCAATATCCATTCCACAGAAGCAGGGGTTTGCTAACGAGTTTCATAATCAAGCACAGATAAGCAAATGATATTAATCCCAAATTTTCAAAGCAGCAGTTTTGTGTTACCCAGCTAAGACACTCTGTTTCTGAGAGTCAAAGTCAAGCCTCACTTACACCACACCTCTCTTTTTTCACAGTGAGCATCAGCCAGCCACAATTTACCACAGCACAAGTTCTGAAAAAAAAAAAACGTGGAAAACCCCAGAGCTCATAAAACCAGCTCTGAACTCAACACTCCGCTTTCCACCGTGCCTGAAGGGGAACTCCACCCGGTTTTCCCCTGGCAGCCCTAAGCACCAGCAGCTGCACCAGTTCCCCCTGCAAATCTCAGTAACACAACTCCCCTGATAAAGAATTGAGGATTTACAGGACTAAAATGGGCAACGAATCCAGGCAGCTGGGCTTATGAAAGCAAACAGAATCCAACTACTTGTTCTGTGATTCTACAAACTAAAAACCATACGAAACGGGCAGGATGGCTCCATTCCAACCAGGAATTTATATCCCTGCACTTCTCTTCCGAGGAGATGCATGCAGAAATCATACCACAACGAAAAGCACCTGCAGCCTTAACCTGCCTCAGCAGGAGGTGACTTATCCCCAAGGCTCATCAAGGGCTCTGACAGAATGTATTCCCTTTCAGAAGGAGGAAAACTAGTGTTAGGAAATGTAGGAAATTTTTCATTTTGGGTAGGGAAGGTAAACTGTCTATGCTAGCATACTAAAAGTCAAACACACTTGATACTCTATTTTAGTCATTTCAATATTTGACAAGGCTCACACCCAGCAGGAACTCCGAAGCAACACCCAGCAACCACTCTAGTAGATTTTCCTCAAAACAGTTAACTTCAAGAAAAACTTATAATACCTCAGTGGGCTTTTTGTTTATTTGTCTGTATTTAAGTATACCCGTACTGATTCGGGGCAGGGCAAAGCAGTAGGAAACACTAACAGCACGGGTACTGAATATTCTACGCACGTTTCCTACACACCGCTCTAGCACATTTGGGGGAAATTGATTGCTCAGAAGCCCCCAAACACTGTACCCAAGACACATTCACATCTGGAGTTCGGCACTGAAGAAAACTTGCTATCTGATACAAGTGGCTGACAGTTTTATGGGAAATAAGTGTTTTTCCTTCAATTCCTAAGAGTTCCCGCTGACACTTGCTAAAATATAAAGCTTTGTTTACAATTTTTAGAGACTCACTGGGCACTAATCCTTTACAGCTGGCACACTTTGCTAAAGATTGGGTGCTGAAAGACAAAACTCTGACTTCTCTGGACTGTTTTGTTGACAGCAACTGTGTATCTAACTAGGACCCGTCAAACGGAAATATTTTTATAGCAATCTGAGGATTGTGTACAAACCTAGATAGTTATGCCTGAATAACAGCAGCAGCGAACTTGTAAATAAACTTCATCTCTGATACTTCCTTCCCCTACTAATTCAACATCACCTGAATACAACAGACTTCAGACAGCAGCTCCAGTTAACAGCCTGACACCTCTTTTCCCGAATGGGTAACTGGATGAAATCAGTATTTTGCAGTGGTATGTGGTTTCCAATATGGATTTTACTTACTTATTTGTGTACAGACTCTACCTGCTCACTTGTGCAACAGATATTACCATTTAAAAGCTTTTTTAACGGGGAAAAAGCTCTTTTACCTTTATAGAACCAGTTCTCAATGTTCCCAACTTGCAAGAGTTGCCTCCTAATTTAAATGACCATAGTTTTCCTGAAGTGCTGGAATCACTTGCTTTGGGAGCACGCAGGTTTGGGTGATGTCAGCTCTCACTGAGGTAGCAAGAGATCTTCACGCTGTGGGTCACAGAGTTAAATGCTCTGTGTGCCTTTTACACGGAAAGGGAACTCCTCCTCACACATACGGCAATGAAAAACACCTCCAACAGAACCACCTTATTGTCAATTTTACATGCTAACTAGTTTAAAGCTTATTATTCCTGTTACAGGCAGGGTACAGCTAATTTCTTTGACCTGCAGCCTAATCAGATTATAGGCAAAGATCAAAGCCACGGAAACAATTATTTTACAATCAGTTAAAAAAAGCAACACTTCTGCAAGCAGATGCTAAAGCAGGGCAATCGCCACCTGAACACAAACCCCCTCCACAGGGAATCCTGATCTATTCCTTTTGTCTTTTCACCTTAGCTGAGAAGGATGTTGAGAAATGAGGACACAGAACGGGACTTTTTTTAATCCCATCTTTCCCCCTTCTCCCAGTCCAGGCTCTATTAGAAGCAAGTCATAATAATCATCCTCAAAATGCAACCACCGAGAACAACTCTGCCCAAGTTTGATCAGAACTGACAATCCTCCTCTCTGGATAAGGGTAAAAGTACCCTCACAGTCAGCTTCATTCAAACTCATTTTCTTCCTCCAGTCTCAGGGAAGTCAGTTCCTTTGGCTCAAGATTTTAAGATGATGTGCCCAACAGGTAAAAGCTCCCCTAAGGAAAGTTTGTACTTGCTGCATCTCCAATTTAATCTGCACAAAGGGAAACACAAGTCTCCTACCCTGCTCAGGCTTTGAGCATTCCACTGCCTCCACCCAAGTCTCTGCTCTCCCTCTCCTCAGCTGCATTTTCCATAGTCAGTGGTTTGTAAAGATATTTTTTAAAATACTGATTATGCTGTTCTTTCACTCTCCATCTGGAATTTTAGTAAAGCCACCAACAGGGAGAAAAAGAATCTCTCAATGGATGTCACTCAAGAAAGAAAAGCACAAAACCTCCAGTCACCTTTACTTTGGTCACCTTCCAGGAGCTGACAGTGTAGCTCCACAGGTATCCCTGACAGTGTTTTCAGTACAGAAAAATTCAGATTTAGTAACAGTAGTAACAATTTAATAACCATAAAAAGGACACTCAATAAATAAAAAATGGATACTTTATATGTGTGGTGCTTCAAGACAGGGATATCTTTTCATATGTTAAGGAACACCTTCAAACAAAAGTTTCTAATAGCAAACAGTCAAGAAATAATATTTTTATGGAATAGTCTGTTTACCAGCATCCATAAAGCAATACATTTACTGCACTGGCTGACATGTCAGCTTTGCAGCTGACCTGAGAATAAGTGAAAGGCAAAACATTTAAAACTGAACACATAATCCACGTGTGTATCTCCTTAATCTTTACACAATCCACTGGACAAGCTCGTTTTTCAAAACTAAAGCAATCTTCAAGGTACACAAAAAGGGCACAAAAGCTTCAAGACTGCCTTCCAATCCACTCAGTCATAAACAGCCCTCTTCCTTAAGAAAGGGACCAAAAACCATCAAGCTCTGCTCCCTCACTACCCACAATACGGAACTTTTGGGAATCATTCAGAAGGGTTGTTAGTTCTTAGGACTCTGGTGCTAAGAGGGATGTAAGAAGTTTGCATCTAAACTACCTTACTTCCCATGGTAAGTCCCACAAGGTTTTGAGATTGAGCAAGGAGAAGCAACAGAATTACTTCCTGAACAATAAAAAACCCCATCAAACCAACAAAACAAAAAGAACCCCAACAAATTATACCTTCCTAATACCACTGTTTTTTTCTTTTTCAGATCCACCCTGATTAGAGTGCACACGGTACCAGTTCTCAGTTGTGACAAATATGTAGCAACACCAGCACTAATTTGTTATATTGCAGTTTCTGACTCGGTAAAACCTTCACTTGTGCTAAGAGCTGGAAACTGCAGACAGCAGGTAATAAAACAAAGGAATGTTATTTAACTTCTTTTAATAGCTTTTGCACTGTGGAAGCCACGTCCAGAATTATGGAAAATGCAGAAACTCAAGCACTGAGATCAGCTTCAGCTGGGTATCACCAAATGAGTTGCAGAAAGTTCTGCCCTTCAAGTCATCCTTGCAGGAGCCAGATCAGCTCAGTTTGGGTAGCAAATGCCAGCCCTCCCCAAACGGCACAGGATTTCCCAGACAAAGGTAGAGAATCCAGCTCAAAGGAAGCCAGTGACAGTCAGTTTAGTGCCACATTTGCAATGCACATGAAAGGTGCCCTCTCTCCTGCAGAGAGTTGCAGAGCAGTAACGTGCATTTCGCCCGCAAAGTCCACCCCACTTGGCATCAGGAGGGCAATACCTGCAGCTCTCTAAGTCCTGGTTTCAGCTCTACAAGCTTCCTGCTGCCTCCAGCCTCCACTAACAGTTCAGGATGTAAACTCCAGATATCTTACTGATTTTTGGTGGTTTTTATAGACCCCCTGCCTCTCAATGCCTGCCTCAAAGTGCTCCTTGCCCAGTGCCAAACGCTGAGCCTTATGCTCAGTAACGCTGTCATGACTCACATCACCACGGGAGGAAACGACCAGTAAAGAGGAGTCAGTTGCTGGGAGTTCAAGACATTGTCTTCCTTGCTAAGGAGCAGACGGATAAAAAGCAAACACATTAGATACGACACTCGGAGGTGGCAGGAATAAAGCATAAGTAACCCCTCTTACTGTGTTTGTAGCGTTACCTACAACAGACACAGTGAAGTTCAGTGTTTTCAACGCGTGCTCTTGCAGCCTTAACTGCAAGATTTATGCCCAGACAGTCATGGACTTCAAAAACATAAGGCCTGAAGCAAAATTATTGATATTTAAACTACTAGCTGTGGTCATTCAGCAATTGTAAACTGTTTTTTGTCCAATCCCATTCATTTTATAAACTCCCAACCATGTCAACGTCACACAAAACGTACATCTATGCACAAACGTGACATACCCAAAAGTTTTAAACAGTTTTTCATAATTGAGGAATTTTGCAGGATTTGAAAGGACATTGCGTGGTTCGGACAAGTCTTGACAAACAACACTCAGGTTACATCCAAGTATCCTCCTAGTTGCAAGCTGCATCTTAGAAATTATTTTCAATTCTCCATCTTGAAACTAAATGCAAACCACACTCTGAAAAGCACAACAGCAGCAGAAGGCTGAACACCAGTCAAGGAGAATTATATCCTCCATTTATGATAATTAAATGGGTACTCAGTATATCATTGCCAATCATTTACAGGAGTCTCCTCCTCATTCTCTACCAGAAACACACAAGCAATGCTGTTCTGAAATACATACTTTTTAACCAGAGAATATCTGAATAATCATTTTCCCCAATTAAATATGGGTGGAAGAAGAGGTGGAATCCTCTACCATCACAAGTTTAATGCAGTTCTATCACATACAGTAACTTACAATAAACTAGAAAGGCATGATCATAAAGTACCACCTCAAACAATACAACCAGCAATATTTACTACGTATTTGAACAAAATGTGGCACAAAGATACCTGACTGAGCTCCTACATGGAGCTAAGGGAGAAGAGGGATTCTTACTCAACCTTAATTTCTGGTTTAGCCGCACACAACTCTCCCACAGCCCTCTGCTGCTGATCCTCCTCAGTTCAGGAACGGCTCATCCAGATGGGCTGTGAGCTACGGTACCCAAGCCCACCACCAAAACACATGTACTTCTGGAATATGGAAAGTTACTCTGGTCTGTGTTCAGCCGAAGGAGAAACATATGACCAATCTAACCAGCTCAGATCTAATGAATGTTATTAGCTTCGGAGGAGGGAAGGAAATGGATACTTCAAGAACTGTTCCTCTCCAGGAAAGGTGCAGCCTGAGGCTTTTGAGCTCTGTCAAACACAAACAGGTCGGGAGCAAAACCAGCCTGGCTGAAGAGGTGCAGCTCCCTGGGCCAAGTCCAGCTGACCTGTGCAGCTCTGCTCCAGCAGGTCCAAACTGCCTCCGATGGAGCCGCCGCTGCCACTGCCCTGCCGAGCGCTCCCAGGTACTCCCAGTTAACCAGTAACCTCCTTTCCCGTTTCAAAAACTAATGCATTGGTTAGCAGCAAGCATCTGAGCAAATTTATAACTTCCAAGGTTAAACCCGCTTGTGAGGACTAAGTGTTTTTATAAAAGTCATTTGATTTCAAATTTAAACCTTAAGGCAGAGTCCTTTCTAGTTCTGTGTCTAGAAGAGGTCACCGGATGCTCAGCCAGCTACACATCGATACCTCATTTTCGACCACATAGAGAGAAATCTGGGGGTTAGCAGATCTTTACGGAACATAAACTCTGCAAAAAACAAAACTGAATGCTGTTTTCCAGAGTGCACACTCTCTTTCAATGGTCAGACCAAACCTGCTCATTGCACTCATTTTACCTTCTGCAAGGGCTGACGAAAAGGCTCCAGAGCGACAGACTAACACATCCCACCAAAAGATCAAATCTTAAGGCTGGAAAGGACTTCAAAAGGTTTCACAGCCCATTCCCTTACCCTGATGTTATCCCTGACAAACATTTTGTTGCTTTGTTTTCAAGTCCTACGGAGTCATCTCCATATGCCAAAGCAGCCTGTCCTGGCCACTCTGCCAAACCATTTCCAGATCCTGCCTTCAAGAATCTCGGCACACCTTGGGTTCACCCACTCTGGCTCCTTCCTCCCATTGACTTCCTCAGCAACATCACCAGCCTTGCTCAACCCTCAGAGAAGGGCCTCTCCCAGGGACCTCACAATGTCCTCTCTCAGAGAAGGCGTTCTCTGAATCTCGGATGCACACTGAGCAAGAAGGGACAACACCAGCAAAAGATTCACCGCTTGACTGCCCCGTTACGAGTTGGTAACTCACGCTGCACGAGCCAACTCAGCCCTGGCATTTCACTTTGCAACTGCTAAAGGCTGGATCTCATTGTCGAATGTTTTGCACAGTATACCAGCATGTCCAGAAGAAGTTTGAAAAGAGAGTCTTCTTGGCCCTGTACTTCAGCATTTGACAATAAAGCGGGGAAACCAAGTGAATCACGCTGCTCTAACGCTAAAATCTGAAATTCATACAAGCCTACAGCATTTTCAACCACACACAAAAATGAACCCTGAAAGCCCTGAAGATTTTCATGTCTTTCGCACCTGTTATTCCTAAAGACAAGACTCCCTTGAGAATTTTACCTGATTTTGAATTAGTATCCCCAAATTCTGACTACACAGACAGACACACCACCTTTTTTAGTGCTGACTTCTGCCTGGCTGTCTATGACGGAAGCTACCAAAACAGTCTGTACTTGCACAAGCAAGCACTTGACGTCTTCAACAAAAAGACACTGGAAATACCTTTCTGGACAGTTTCAAGCTTTAGAGGTTATTTTAGTCTTTGATATCAAAACCAGGAGAAAGCTAGTACTTAAGCTGAATCCAGACACTCCGAAAGCCACAGTTCCCTACAGCTGTCTTTGTCCCAAACCCTGTGTTTTCAACCATTTACCTCCAAACAAAATAAATCTCTAAGTTAAACAGTCAGGGTATGTTCAAACTGGGTGGAAAATCAGCCACATGTTGATGCCCCAGCATAACCTACGTGACATGTTCTGAAATTAAGGCCTTCTGTATTAATTCAAATGAATGTTGACAATGCTTATTAGGCAGTTTATCATTTCTTTTCTAATTAGAGATTTCACATTTTTGCTGAACTTTATGCCATTGATGGTATAAGACAAACCAGAACACGTTCTAGATTTTTTACTGCAAGTTTACTCTGCATCTTTTAATAATTTAATTTACAACCATTAACCAAGATAGAAATCTCACTTTTTTCTTCAAACTGAAATAATATTTTTCATATTTTACTAGTAAATGAAACCACATGTTGGAGTTTTAAGAGCTGCTACAGTTTTTGTGTTTTATACACTCTTGGGGATTTCCTTTAATATCAGAAAATGTGGTTTAAACCCTTTGGACACTATTCTTAATGCCATTCACAAAAAACAGACCAACCAGTAAATTTTTTTCCAGGGAATATCTGGCTGCATCAAGTCTCTGTGCTCAGAAGCATTGTCATCAACCAGTATTTACACTACTTCAAGACAGACAGCTTCAACGGCCAAAAGTCTTGTCCCATCCTTCTTTCTCCCCTTCTCCATAGGTACAAATGATTAGCATTTCTATTTTCAGGTATTACAAAATGCCCTCTGCTGTAGCCTGATCAAATAAGAACAACTATCCAGTCCTCATTAAATTAAGGCACCATGAAACACCAAAGTAAGTGTTGAATAAAGACTCTTAATGCCCAAAAGGTCTGTTTTACCACTTTCAAACAACAAGTCTAATCCATGCCTGAGGTTCCTTAAAGTAATCCAAGAAATTTTCCCCACATTGGTTTGGCTGAATCAATCTTAAAGGTTTCCCACTCAGAATTAATTTCTCATTTTCTAGCAGCTAGAAAGTAGCTCTGAGATAATTTAGGTGTATGACAAGAGGGCCCTGCAGACTCAGAGCAGACAACGCTTCAGGGGGTGAGGGGAAGGGGGGAAAGAAATAAAATAAAAGTCAGCTTCACACATACCAACATTAGACAAAGCAGAAAACTGTTCAGTCAGACCAAGGACTAGAGAACACACTCAACATCCCAGACAATGAAATAAAAATATGAGAAACAGACTGATGTATTGGGGATACCCTAAGTTCTTCCAGAAAAATGTCATTTCTTTTCCCTTAAGGTGGAAGAGAATATTAACTCTAGCAGAACTCCTAAGTAACTCAAGGGTATCTCTGATCTGAGTCCTATCAGTGCTCTGTAAAAATCCCAAGAGACTCCTCAGCCTTCTGGTTCCTTATGATAATCCCTTGAGCACAGAAGCCAGTGTGAATAATCCAAGAGAAGTCCTACTGGAATACAGAAAGAGGAGAAAGCAGGCCTAGTGTTACTCAAAAAAGCTTATTCCACCCCAACTTTCAGCATTACACTGATCAAACACGTACCTGCTGATTTAACTCAGAGGAATTGAAATACTCAGCATCAGAACACTGTTTAAGCCATCTCCCCTTCATTTGGTCATCTGGGAAGTCCCCAAGCTTACAAATAGAAGTTCTTCTTAAATTCAAATGGGAGAAGCAGCAGTGCCCAGACAAGTCCAGAAACGGGGCCTGAAGGCAGGACTGGGAGCAGGGCTGCACCACTGGAAGCTGGTGATGACACCAGTACAACTGTCCTGCTTCATGCAACACCTTGTTAGATGTGACAACACCAGTGCTCCAGAGGCACACAGAAAAAAGCCACCAGTCCCCACACTGTATGAAATGGGGAGCAACTATGGCCCAAGAGTCCTCCTGTCACTCCACGACAAACATTAAGCTAGCCCTCTATTCTGCTCACTGCAGTAAGATAGTGGAGATGCCATACCCCTCCCTCAGCACAGGAAAACCCCGGTGTTCTACGAAACACCGCTGAAATCTGTGACCTCCATCATAATCCATTCAGAAGTGCAGGACCAACGCATGCAATTCTGCTCATGATTTTAAGGAAAAAATCTGTGGGTTTATTCCCCAGAAGCTGTGCAGTTTCCCAGTGAGATGAGGTCAAGCCTCAAAGTAAGGAAAGCACTAACTAATGTCCTCCCACATATACTCCTTACAAATTATAGCTGCGTTCCTTATCTGCTCTTCCACCAGTCTGCTCCTCCTAGTAAATCTCTTCTGTTGTTGTGAACATCCAATAGCAGTGATGAAGAATCCTTAAAACTCTGCAACCCCCAGCAGTTCCTCAAACAACAAAATCAGATCCCACAGCAAACTATCCTCTTCTCCCCCTCCAGCCACCACACACTTGAACTGCAATTACTCCTCTTCCATACTGATTTTTGCTGGCTGAGCAGGGCAGGGAGATGCCAAGGCATCTATCCATCAAGTCACTGTCTTCTCCCAACAACCCAGCCTTTCCTTCTCCAGTGGGAAGCACCAAGACATCTGAAAACGCACACAACAGCCAATGCGGCAAACTGAAAAGCCAGCTTCAGGTTTCACACAGACTGTTTTAAACAGAGCTTTAAGTTGCTTGACATAAAAGTTTGTGCTGCAATTCGGTGCCCAGATCTTACTTAGAGGCAAAAATTATCTCACTGGAACAGGCTAGGTTTACTTATTATGACTTCTTAGGATAAAGAAACTGATTTTACAAGGAGGCTGAATATCACAGCATACCTTATACTGAGAAATAAACCAGCTAATTCACCAAGCAAATGTGTCTTCTTACTGTGCACTGAAATGAAGAACCTTAGCAAAAAAAGCCTCCCAACCCTTCTATTCAGGGATGGTGGGAAGCCTTCTGAAAATGCTTTGGTGCAGCTTCAGTCCCCCACCAAAACTTCAGATAAACATCACCTGGTTTTACTGCCACAACAGAACCTTCTCCTTTCCAGTAAGGATCAAACTGCATAGGAATATGCAGGTTAGAACAAGAATTAATTGCTACAGGAATCATCCCTGCCGTCAATAAATAAATAAATAAATACAGCTGTAACTTTACTTACACTAACCTGCACTTCTAGGTCACTGGAACACTGTTGTGCAAGTAACCTCATAGCAGAGCACAAAGTAACAGCATCCACAATAAACTGTGTTCTGCAGCAAAGGAAAAAAGGGGAGACTCTCAGTCCAGACTGAAGAGAGGAGTATGGTTCCTAACAGTGATCCCAGCTACATTATCTTTTTTTAAGTATATATAATTCTATATATAGCTACAGCCATATTCTAGGTAAGAGGGCATTATTTTTAGTGTAATGGGTCAGTGAGCACTCCCATGATAAGGAGCACTATCACTCCAAGCAGCAGTCCCACCCTGCCCTTACCATTACAGCTTCATTTCTGCTGCACACAGCCTCACCCTTTTTGTCAGCACTGCTGTGGTAACGTGATGACTGCGATCAGGAAACCAACTCAGACTGAGCTCCGTGGGTACAAAACAAAAGCAGTTCTATCCTGCTGTGGTTCCCCAGTCCAGCTCCCTTTAGACCTGGCCATAAAATCTGATACCTATTGCATCAAATCAGGGCTGAGGAGAAAGGGAGAGTGAGAAGCTTCTGTCAGGAGCTGTTCAAGTTTAAAACACAGCCTTTGTCTGTATGGCCAAGCTTTTGCCAAATGCAAGTAGGGTCAAGTTCTCTGGTTACTGCAGTCCTCTTCCCTCCAGCACACACAGAGTCACCTTCCTGCCAGTCCCTCCAGCAGGAAAATGTGCCCAGCACCTGCTGAACTGCACAGGCACTCGAGTCCTTGCTGTTCACCCTGTACAGAGGAGCACACTCAAACCCCACACCGTGGCTAAGAGAAGCTCAGAAGTGCTGATTTACCCCAGCTGGGCTCTGCCTGCTTCTCTCAACAGGCACACTCATTTGGAGCACCTAAATGTGACCACCTTAACCAATTAGCTTCCATACAGTTATAATGGCAACAACCAACTTTGAAACACCTATCTCTCTGTAGAAGTCTGCTAAAATTTGTTAAAGACACTTGAGAAAGAAGAAAAAAAAGTGGTAATCAGCACATTTGTACAAGCCTTGTTTCCTTAGAGATCTAGGGCTGAAAAAGAGAAAGTATCAGAGCTCTGATAGTACACCCAGACTTTAGAACAAGTTGTCCCTGAGTGGCAACAGGATGCTTAATAATTCAAATCCCCATGACAAGAAGAAGGGAGCACGTAATAGCTGCCCAGAGACCTGTGGAGTACGGTGTGTGTCTTGGGGCTCTCAGCAAGATGTATTTCCTTCAGCAGAAAGCTCAGAGGGGAATTGCTTAACACTTTTTTATTTTAGTTCTTTTTACTTCACAGGTCCCCACAAAAAACTTGTTAATCAGTAGTAAGTAGTAGCCATCATCAGTCTTATTTGCCTTTTTAAATCACTGCCCTCGCCCTCAAAGAAGAATACAAAGTGTTGCTCATACTAAGTATTGACAGAAATTCTAGTTAACAAATGCTAGAAATAACTTGTAGAGAGGGAAAAAAAAAAAAAGAGATAAAATTAGAAGGGAGACTTTCCTTTTTATGTTCCCTCAAAGAAAACACTGCACTGTGAGGTGCCTTCTGGAAGGCCAACGCTGTATGTGATTTGCCCTCTACTCCTCCCTGTTTAAAATTCAAGAGTAAAGACTGTATAAAAGTAGCATTAATCATTTCAGAGCATAAAAAAGCTGGAGGGAATACTTTCCAAGACTGACTGGTCTTGTTCAGATATCAAGACAAATCAAGAAAGCTGTGGATCAACTGGAGCAAGGCCAGCAGAGGCCTCCAGGGCAGTCAGGGCTGGAGCACTTGGATTTGGGACTGGAGGAGAGGCTGTGGGAACCAGGCTTGGTCAGCCTGGGGCAGGGAAGGCTCCAGGGTACCCACAGCTGCCACATGCCCACAGGGAGGGGATGGAGAAGATGGATCCAGGCTCTCCATGTGGCAGGAGAACAAGAGACAATGGGCATAATTATGGGCACTAAAATATGAGGAGTTCAGACTGAACGTACAGAAAATCTATTTCACTACGAGGGCAGCCAACGAGTAGCACAGGCTGCCCCAAAAGGCTGAGCTGCCTCCACCCTTGCAGGCTCTCAAGACTCAAGTGGACCAAGCCCTGAGCACCTGGTCTGATCCCAGATCTGCCCCTTCAAGCAGGAGGTTGGACAGAGACCTGAGGTCCCCTCCAGCCCAAGTTACCTCGTGATCCTGTGAGCTCCAGGAAACGTGCTGCAGGCACACAAGGTTCTCTATTGGGAGGTTACATTTACTGACTTTTTCCTTCCTCCGCTCTCAAGACAATTAAATAACTGACTGAGTCTTGCTGAGACTCATTCCGTGTTTGAAAAAGATTTGTGACTTTCCAGCACAGACAAGTATCACCTCTACATCCTGCCCAGGAATCAGTACCAGGACATGCTCACACACACAGACTGCAACACTAAATCACCTCTGCTCTACCCTTCTCCACTAAACACAGCAAGAGGTGTGTCACAGACTGGCAGACAGCAAAGGAGCAACCATGAAGAGACACAGCAGATGCAGAAGTTAATGGAGCCACTGATGAGTCTTTGAAAAGAGACCCACAATTTGAATTATTAAAGCAGTCAAACCTTTAATGAACTTGGTTATAAGCCTCATCATAAGGCTACAGGAAACTACCTACTGGTTTGTCAGCGCTGGGATTTCTAAGCGGTGCTCAAGCCCTGTAATTCAAGCACATTTTATTCTATGTTTGCAGAGTGCTAAAAGCCACAATTTACCAGGGTAATGCCACATTTAACTGGTAACTGAGCTCACAGCTTTGTGAAATGCAATTGAGACAGTCATATCTCAAACAAGTAAACTTCTGAATCCTGGTTAACTACACTCTGAACATTAACACATAAAATTGGCAATGAGGACCATTTCCCTAAAGTGCACAAATGCAGACTAAAGTTCAATAATGTCTTTTAAAAAGGATGTGCTTGGAAATTTCTGTGGTACTGTGTTAGAAATCCTATCAGTGATACTTTGCCTAAAAGTGACTCCTTTTATACATAGCAGGATACACAACACACTTACTGTAAGACAAGGGCCCTGCAAGAGTAGTTTGATTTATGGGGAGTACTTGTAGATTCCCAAACCAGCACAAATGGCATGGACACAAATTTTTAGCCAAACGTGATGAGCACATCCACCTGAACAGAGAGACTCGAACTGTGCCTCTTTTTCCTAAAGTCTCTTTGAAAGAACTTCCTGAAAGGCCTACTCACCTGAGCAGCTGCAATGCAACTTTTTGAGCACTGACTCAAACAAGGATTCCAGAGAAGTATCTAGGAAGCTAGATGGGAGAGAACACCCTCTAGTACTCTTGACAGGTCACCTTGAAAAGGATAATAAGACAGGGAAAGCAAAAATCCCAACACTTTGTTACAACGTCAGAAGATGACTTAAAAAACAGACTCCCCTGCAACTTTGCAAAGACTCAGTACATGAAGCCTGATCTTCTCTGTTCTTCCTGGAAGACTTCTGTAGGAGTCTCGGGTGTTTCTCAGTTCTCACACGTCGATTGAAGGGACAAAATCCTTTAAGGACAGCACTTTAAAACAGTTGATTCACACACATATATACAGGAAGCAAGAGACTGGTAGTGGAGGAGTTAAGGCAGTCCAGCTAAAAGTCCCTTCTTCCCTGCTCATTTTTTCTGCAGCTCGATTCTTGCAGAGTCATTATTTCACTAGTTATTCAACCATTACATGTTCACCTTAGAAATCCAGCTCTTTCCTGCCTAAACCTCAAACACATGGAAAAAGATTTCTCACAAAAAGTTCTCTGTCCCTCCTTAGTTTCAAGACAACAAAGACAGCTGAGACTAATTACTCCATGTCTCTGTTTGGCACAATGTTTTGTTAAACTGCCCTGTACCATCACTGTAGTTTTGTCTGTGTATTCCTTCCTCATTACACTCGGATTCAGCTTGTCATGCCAGACTAAAAAGGAGGATGCCCTCCTCCTTAAGGCAAAGGACTTACAGAACTGGCTCTGAGGCTCTGCTCCCAGTTCCCTTTATGAGCTTGGGCTGCAGCAAATCTGCAGCTCCACTTCTGCCCTATGCAAATCAAACAATTTAAATCTGCGCTCTGTGGGTATAAAAAGCAGCTTTTAAGGTAACCTTCCCCAGGCTTACCTTCTACAGAGAGGAACAAGCCCAAATGGTCTTTATAGACAGAAGGTGAAGATGACGATGGACTACAAAATGCTTGAAAAGTTTGGGAGGGGAAGTGTCCTGTTTTTTTAGGAGGAGATAAGATTCTTGGTGACAAGAGCAAGAGTCACTGACTGTAACAGATTAGTGGCCACATGCTTCAGGCCTGCTGGTTTGGCACAGTACAAGCAAAGCAGTAAGGAAAAAGCAAGAAAAGGCCCAGGACAAGCTGAAGTGTTGGAAGCACAAAGCAAGGAGGAACAGGGGATTATTCCCACGCGTCTGCAGGTAGGGAGGATCTCCAGCTTGGTGCATTGGAATACAGAACACTAAGGAGGAGTCTGGTGGTGCAGGGAGGTGACAGGGGCAGGGACATGTGCGAGTTCAGAGGTACAGCCTTGCCAGAACTCTGAGCAGCCAAAGACTCACAAACACAGGGAGACAGATGTTACAATATTATTAAGGCACATAGTACAATACAGAAACAAGTCTTTTACTGGCAGAGGATTGCTAATAATGAGGTATTTAAGAGCTTTCTCTGTAACGTAAGGGGAAAGAGAGAATGAAGACACTTTTAAGACCACAGAGGTGTACTCATCTGAAACAGAAAAAAGCTCGTAAACTTACTAATAGAGAAAAATATTACCTTTTTTTCTCTTTTTTGAAAAGATACACTTGAGGCAGGATCTGGACTAGTTGAAGGAGGCAGAGATACAAGACAAGACGAGGAGGAAGGGAAGGATCTGGGGAACCAGCAAGGAGAAACATCTGAAGTGTTTCAGAACTCTGGATAGAAAGCGCTTTCAAAATGTAAAAACCTCTTCGAATTCACTCCTTCTAAATCCTCCCCAAGCCCTGAACTGTTCAGAAGGAACGTGCACGCCCTTTTGGCAACCCTACTGCTTTTCCACGAGGTGTTCCGGAAGGGTCAGGGCTGACACACCGCCACCAACCTGGATAATTTGGTATTTTACAGCTGCTGAAAAGCCACTCGTAACTCATGATGCTGCTTTCCAAAACCACCAGAGGAAGAGCATTTGGGTACGAGGGCACCCAAAAGGTAAGTTCGTGCCAAAGCCCATCAAAGTCCTGCTCACACCAACGCGAGGTGCCCAGTGCTCTCGCTCCGGGGACTTGGGCACGGTTCTGTTCCCAAGCACAGCCCCGCCAGACGCGCTGCTCTCCCCAGCCCTCGGCTGCCGGTCCGCAGCACCGAGGGACTGTGCCAGCCGTGACTGAGGGCTCGCAGCTGATGGCGAGGGCTCAGACACGGCTCCTGCTGCTCCCGCTCTCCCGCAGCACTGCCGGGGCTGCGAGCGCCGGTCCCGCTCCACCGCCGCGGCCAAACCGCGCGGTCGCTCCGCAGCGCCGGCTCATCCCGGCACGTCCTGGGGAAGGGCTGGAGAATCCCGGCGGGGAAGCCGAGGGGCTTCCCTGCCCTCGCCGCGGCCCCGGCGTGACCTTGCTGGGGAGCCCTGAGCCATGCGGCGACCAAGCCCGCCCGCCCGCCCGCGGGGCTGGGGCACGGGGCGGCCGGGTCCCGCTGCCCGCCCCGGGCACGTCCCGCTCGCCCCGCGTTCGCCGCCGCCGCCGCTGCGAGGCCTCAGGGCTCCACGTCCGCCCCTCGCCGCCGCCCCCGGGGCCGCCCTGCCGCGGCCTCGGCGCCGCCGCCGCGGAGGCACTCACCGGAGATACTGCGCGCACAGCAGGCTCATCCTCCGCCGCTCGCCGCCCGTCCCGCCGCGGCTCTCACAGCCCGGGCCGGCCCGCCGCCCCCGCGC
>JAWMRA010000005.1:24050648-24119127 GCA_035584735.1 Pseudotriccus pelzelni | reverse complement strand
TCTTCCCGAGGCTGAGCAGCCCCAGCTCCCTCAGCCTTTCCTGCTCCCAGACATGCTCCATCCCTTCGGCATCCTCAGAGCCTCTGCTGGACCCGCTCCAGGAGCTCTGTGTCCCTCCTGTCCTGAGGAGCCCAGAGCTGGTCCCAGCCCTGCAGATGTGCCTCACGGGCAGCTCAGCCTCAAGTCCAGCTGTCAACGGTGTTGATGAAGCATACAACAAACAAGGGGGAGAAAGAAAATAAACTTATCTTTTATAAGGCCATTATCGCACACCGACTTCTATTCTCCATAATCTGTAAGCTGAAATTAACATCGGAAAGAACGTGGGAAAAAATGTCAGTAAAGAATAAACACAAGAACTTAACTCTCTGTCAGTGTGAAGCCATTTCCCTTTGTCCTGCCCCTTGTAAATAGCCCCTCTCCACCTTTCTTGTCAGCTCCTTTCAGGTACCGGAAGGCCGCAATTAGGTCACCCCGAAGCTTCTCTCTTCCAGGCTAAACAATCCCAATTCCCATGGCCTTTCCTCACAGAGGAGGAAATCATTTTGGTGGCCTTGTCTGGACGTGCTCCAACAGGTCCTTTGTGTGTTGGGGAGCCCAGGGGTGGACACAGTGCTCAGGGTGGGGTCACCTCCGCATGGAGCTGGGACACGGGCAGTAACCTTGCATCGAAATACAGCATTCTACCACTGCTCAGTATTTACACATTTTCCACCATTTACACCACGTGGCGCTGCCTCTCATACTGACTTAGTGACTTGTCTCTTGCTTCAGCTTGTCTTTTTCGGTCTGAGTCCATTCGACCACATGGGCCAGCCTGAAGGAACGAAGCGGAGGACAATTTAGGATCAGATGAGCACTGAGGAGGCTGGCTAATGCAAGCTGTGTCATTTGAGTCTGAAAGTGACCCCGAGGACAGAATGAAAGATCAAGTTTCGCAAATAAATCTCCTGCATTTTCTCAGGTTGAAACGAGAATCTGTTAAAGGAAATGATTTTCAGGGCCCCACGTGTTCCAACAGAAATCTCTCAAGGCTGCAGAATGGATTTCCTGGTTTAAGTGCAGTCAGGGCTGGGCAGGAAGCCATGGCCAAACCTCTGGTGGAATCCTGTGCGGCACCTCAGGCAGGCACTGCAGCAGGGCCCAGAGCTCAGCTCCATCCCTCCAGGCTCTCAGCTGCAGAGCAGGAGCAAACTGGTTCAAAACTGGGCAAACTGGGGCTGTTCCTGCCTGCCTGGAACCTGTCCTGAGCTAAAACAGGCTGCGTTTGCACTCTGAGACTGTGTCTCCTGGATCAGTGCACAAATGCAGCTCTTAGAAGCTGCATCTCTCAGGGCATGTTGTCCAGAACTCTCCCCAGGCCCTTCACATTCTCTGTGTGACTTATCCTTCTGCTCCTGATATAGCTTAGGGCACCCTGCACTTAATTGTGGCTTTCCAGTACCTGAAAGAAAGGTACTACAAGAAAGGTGGAGAGGGATTATTTGCAAGAGCCTGGAGTGACAGGACGTGCTGCTTCACACTGGCGGAGGGCAGAGCTAGATTGCATATTAAGAAGAAATTCTTCCCTGGGAGGGTGGGGAGGCCCTGGCATGGGTTACCCAGAGAAGCTGTGACTGCCCTTGGATCCCTGGAAGTGTCCAAGACCAGGTTGGACAGGGCTTGGAGCAACCTGGGCTAGTGGAAGGTGTCCCTGCCATGGCAGAAGGGTGAAATAAGATGAGCTTTAAAGTCCCTTCCAATCCAAACCATTCCAGGATCCTGTGATGATTCAATGATCTCTGAGGAGACCCACCAAGCAGCACATAGCTGCGCATACACCACAAGCTTATCTCTATTCTTCCCATAGTTTTCAATCCATTCCAGAGGACTTGAATGACCCAAGTTTTGAAAGCAGAAGCCCCTTAAACCAGTGGCACTTCCCCTCCACCAACCCCTTACTCCCAACCCCTGTTTGCAGCCAGGCCATTCTCCACGGTGTCCCACAGCAGCCATGGAAACAGCCTACACTGACTTAAGCAGCAAAAGCCAAAACTTGATAGGAATGCTTCCCTGCCTTTCATGGAGCCTACTTGGAGTTTTCCTGTCAGTTTTCTCCATCACTCTTCTCACAGGGATTATTCCAGGGCCTCCCCCTCCCTCCTTTTAGCCTTGACCAAACAAATTGTCGCTTTTCTGCCTTTTTCTGCTGGAGGGAATCACCTCCAGAGGCTTCCTCCTAGGCAGAGAGATAACATACAGCCTGACTATAACGTAAGCACCAAACTGCAAAGAGCACTCTGGCTCATTTCCCCAGGGAAGCACTGCTATTGCTTAAAATAAAGTGCTTGAAATAAAATAAATGTTCACCTGCACTGTTATCACGTAAAATAGAAGTGATTATTTTTCAGTCCACTTTACACCATGGTGGACCTTAGACAAAGTCACCGGGCTGCTGTTCTGTGCAACTGTGAGTTGGATCTGTGCAAATAGGAGTTTCTATAGCTGCCCCTCCCCTGAACTTCCCTTCTTGTCTCTCAGAGAGTTCTTCAATGTCCCTGCACCTCCAGTTTTGGCCTCAGTTTCCCCTACACAACATTTTTGAGGGCTTAACGTTGTTGCTGATTGCTCTACTCTGTTTCTTATGAAATTCTACTCCAAACCTTTTGTTGCACACAGCAAGGAGGGTAACTTCAACTTAAGGGGGAGCTTCATATCAATCTCCCCTTAATTTTGTTCCATGAGTTTTGTGATAAAAGAAGCAGATTCCTCATAGAGAACAACTCATATTATCTTTTTTTGTCACTAATAGGTTATTAACTGCAACCTACCATTTTATTGATTACACAGCATCTGGAAGAATTTGCTCCCCAGAGGAGGTGGGTAGGCCAGAGACACTGTAAACCGAGTGAATAAACCCCAGCCCTCAGCCAGCAAAGCAGCCAAAATTCCCTGGAGTGAAGCTGCTCTGGTCTCCAGATGGAAAGCCTCATAATCCCAAATCTGTTTTTACATTGTTTGATGGCCTCTGTCACCATACAAGCTCAGCATTTCACAGCCCTTGGATGCATTTATCCTCAAAACACTGATTTAGCCTGCTCTAAGAGGAAAGCAAGGACCACTTCCACTTAACAGATAGTCAGAGGAACAGAAGAGATTTCCTCAAGGTCGTTTAAGACAAGAATGGAGACGTGGACCTCATCAGCGCCTGCTCCCATCCTTCTTCATTAATACTGACAGCTTTAATTGTCCAGCAATATCCTGTGAGTCCCACAGAGTTCAAGGTCTCCCTTGTTTTCATGTACAGATGTGACTACTGGACATCCCTCTGTCTCTGTGCCAAACCCTGGCTTCTGTGTCTTTGAAACATCCCATTTTCCTGCTGCTGAGGGTGTAAACCTGGGATCAAGGAAAGATGAGAGCACAGCACGATAGCTGAACGATGAAACACAAGATTCCCTGAAGGTTTGGTGATTATTTCAATCTAAATGCTGTGAATGTGGGAAATTAGCACTCAAAAGTAAATCAAGAATTTGAAGGAAGACACAAAAGTATGAAGATACCTAAACAATCTTAATTTTGTCCTCTATTCATCCTGATCAGTAATTATGTCGTGATTAAAGTGTTTCTGTTGTCATTCCAGATTATACTACTTAGATTTTTAATTGTTAATGACAAAAGCCTCATCTTACCTTACTTACAACCTCATTTCCCCAAATATAGCCCGTATGCAAAACTTCCGGAATTTCAGCTGTGTAGAGGGTTCATTACTCCCTTGCAAATATCACTCAGAACAAAGAAAAATAATCAAATAGGGCTCACTTCTTAAAGAAATCCCTTTTAATCCTTATCGTTCATAAAGCATCTAATAGATTTCCTTTTGATTCTGTGAGAACGAGCCCTGCGCAATCTGGAAAGAAGCGGCCTTTCACGAGAGGGCAAGCAGCTGTTCCTGGGGATCCACGCCAAGTGCCTCTGCCTCACCCCCCCATCCTGCACAGCCCAGCTTGGATCCCAGCTGTGAGGATCGATCCGTCCCGCACGGCCGAGCCGTAACCTCGGAGTCACAGACACCAAAAGGCCTGCAGAGCTAATGGTGTCTGTGGCCAGCGTTCAGCTGCTGAATAGGGGCAAGAGAGACATCTGCTCCCAGGCTGACCTCCCCCAGGAAGAACCTTGAAACGTCGGTCCGGTGTCCCAGAAACACCGCACAGAACTTGGGATCAGTCTGCAGAGGCCACAACGCCAGGGTGTTGGGTCCGCAACCTCGACACATCTCCAGGAGTTTTATCCCATGGCACCCTTTGGCATCTGCTTCCAGGATGTGATGACGCCCTTGGAAAAACTTCCCAGGCTGCTCAGGAGTTTTCAGACCCCCGTTATAGGTCATCTCTTTCAGCTGCTCCTCAGCCTTGCTTACTTATTCCTTGTTTGAGAGTCTGCTGTTGCCTTGGGTCATCCAAAACAGAAGATTTCTCCCTTTGGGCCTCTCATCCCATGTGGCCTCAGACTGTGGGTTTGGCAGCCCCCTCCAGCTTAACCAGGCTCACACCACAGCAGCTGCCCCTAGTGCTTCCAGTTACTGTCCTGTGCCAAACTGGTTCAGCTGGGCCAATTCATCCCGGCCCAATCTGACAGTTCAGGTTGGCTTCCTTGTATCTGCAAATCCTTTCCCTCCCAGGGGCTCTCCAGTTTCCAGCCCTGAGTCTTGGTTAGATACATTCAGGTTACATCTCAAAAATGGGTGTAAATTAAAAACCTGCTTCTGTGGGAACCAGGGGTTTTATTTCAACTGGGCCACCAAGTGAGCAATTTCCTAATTCAAGATCTTTTGCTCCTTAATTCTCAAGGAAGGGCCTTTGGTTTTTGGGTTTTTGGTGTGATTTTTTGGTTTGGTTTTGTTGTTGTTGTTGTTGTTTGGGTTTTTTGTTTGTTTTTAAGTGTATTGTTGCATTACAAATATTTCTTAGAGATGCATGACTGGCATGTGGGGAGTAGAACTGAACTCACTTCTTAGACCTGGGCAGAAATGGCTCTGAAATGTGCCAGGGTGGGTTCACAAATTGTGTAAGCCCCTCTAATTGCCCTTTTCTCCAATATATTTGGGTTCTTTTAAAGAGTTTGCAGACTGGCAGTTTAAAAAGCATTAAGCTGGAAGGTTTCCCTTCCTCTTCCCGAGCCCAGGAGGACGGACAAGGTGAGAGGCAGTGCCAGGAGGACCGAGGAGTCCCCATTCCTCGCCCCAGCGAACACATCCATGACCTTCTGCTGCACAATCCGACTGCTTGTGGGGAAGAACCAGGCAGATCCATGTGCAGAAATACCGCTGGTGTGAATCACAGGTGATGTTTCAGGTGTGCTAAACAGGTCTAGCCTCACTTCTCACGTCCTGCAGGCAAAGATTTTGCAGTGCTGAGCTGACATGAGCTCCCTGTGTCGGGGTAGACAAGTCACTGTGTTTCACCTTTTTTCTTCCCGAGAATATAAACCCAAGCTAATCATCCTTCTGCCCTCTCTCCGTCCCACTGCACCAGCTCTGCAGATGGCAGATGGCTGCTTGCCACCGTGGGCTGGGTTGGAGCCCAAATTGGCTGGAGCTCTTGGGGTGCTCCGGCACTGCCCAGCAATCACAGGGAACAGCTGGATCCCGCAGCTGAGGCAGTTGCCTTCACCCATGGGAGATTTGCACCCACATATCAGGGAAAGCAGCAAGGAGAAGAAAATAAAGGCTGGGTTGGAAAACGTTGAGGGGGAAAAAAGGTGAAAAAACCTCCACTGCACAGCCTTGCAGGCGTCACTCCCGCACCAAACCCCACGGCGCCTCCCCAGCCGGCACCGTTGCTAAGTGACAGCTGATTTACTACATCACTCACCCATCCAGCAGCAGCAGGAAAGCTGAGGAAGAGGTGCAGACAGTGCTGGCCAGACTTCACCCTCACCACGGCCAGGCAGTGCGTATCCCACACCTGCACGGGCGACCTTGACGTTTTACTGGTGTTCAAGATCAAACTCCAGCGTGAAACGGAGCAGGCAGAGATTGGGCTGCGTGGCAGGAGCTGGTGGGCCTGGTTGTACCATCCCGAGGGAAGGGGGTAGGACACCAGCTTAAGTAGGAAAGTGCAGAAGAGAAGCACAATGTTCCCTACTGAGAAGACCTGTGTTTAAAAGGCAGAGTTTTACTCACCACAGCACTGATGATAAACTGCAGAGAGCCACTAAGGCAGCAAGTCTCTCCCTTTCATGGTAAGCTTTTAGAAGCAGCATAGGAAGAAAACCAACACAACCCCAAAATCTAATCCAACTGAATCAACAGATGTTTGTACAGAGCTAGTAAGAAGGTAGAGTACTGTACCTTTACTGACTTGGTGCTGTTTGTCCATTTATTTGTTGTCCTTTCCCCATGCGGCCGATGGAAAGAGATGGATCCCCCCCGCCCCCCTCCCTGGCCTTTCTCGCGGCTCGGCCCAGGTACCAAAGGTGACATCAGTGTTTTTAGGACACCTCACACCCCAGTCCAGCCCATCTTCCAGCTGATCTGCCTCATCTGTGCCACCTACCTGCCCACTGTTGTGGGCTTTGAGACTAACACTGAGAGCGAACCTCTGAGAATCCAAATAATTTTGTGTTTGCAGCAGCAAACTCCTCACCTGGTTTTCTGCTGGTGAGAGAACAAGATTCCTTGAAGGACTTTTCTCTGTATACAGACAATTACACCCTTAACACTTTTTTTTCTCCTACTTTAGAATATTCTCCTGGTAATTTTAGTTTGGGTTTGTCTTTTTTCCCTGGCTGTAAGAACCTCTGGCTAATGCATGTAAACTACTTTCTTCTTTCCACACTGAAAGGGCTGTATGCTTGGGGGTTTTAATGGTTTGTTTAAACTCTGGCAGCTCTGCCTGCTTCCCTACTGATCCCCAACCTGCAAAGCCTATTCAAAGGGGGCTGTGAGCTCTCAAACTCTCCCTGGCAATGTTCAGGGCCAGGTTGGATGGGGCTTGGAGCACCCTGGTCTAGTGGAAGGTGTTCCTGCCCATGGCAGGGGGTGGAACTGGATGATCTTTAAGGTCCCTTTAACTTCCAACCATTCTAGGATTTTATGAAACACCAGTGGATTTCAAGCCAGCTTGATACAAAAGAGGATCACTCTTGTTAATACATCCCACATCTCCCTGGGGATCTGGATGGATTTGAGTGGGCGAGACAGGGAGCAAGTGATGGATCACTCAAGGATAGGACCAACGAGCATCCCAGCACCTGGCTGAGTTGGCAGGGCAAAAGTTTTCAAGCAAAGGACTGGAAATAATTAATCTTACCAGGACAGGGAGAAATACAGCCTGTTCCTGCAGGCAGGGCTAAGACACTGCCAAGGGAAGGCAGAGGTGAGGTAACAGGGTCTGTGAAGTCTGTACCTCCAAAGGACAGAGGGAGGAAGACAGATGAAAAAAAAAAAAGGATACCTGGTAGTGGCAAATCACTCACTCCCTGCTGGGAGGAAAGGCTGTGGTGTGTAGGAGTTAGAGATAAGGAACCAGCTAGGACAGTCTTTGGGAGGGGGCTGAAGGCAGCTACCCACCAGCTCTCCTTCAGTGGCTGTTGCCAGAGTGGGCTCTGTCGGCCCTTGCTCGGGATGAGGAGCTGCTTCAGCAGAGAACAGCAGTGCTGCAGTCCTACAAATAAGAAACGAGGAGAATTAGGCAGGCAGTTTGGTACTGGTTTTACCTAGCCATAAAGAATGTTTTTTGGTGGACCCATTGCACCCATTTTATATTGGCTTCCTTCAGACAGTGAAATTGAGGTATTAGGTGCAGCTGAAGCCCCCCGAGCCAGTTTCCCCCGGGACCCCAGAAAAGGTGTTGCAGCAATGCTGCACTGGGGCAGCTGGGAGGCCCATGTGGATCCTGGGCTGGGACTAGAATCTCCTGAGCGGGAGTGGGGGAACACACAGAGCACAGCTGCCCACAAACACTGAGTCACGCCTATCACAGAATCGTTTAGGTTGGAAAAGACCTCTGAGATCATCAAGTCCAGCTTGTGACCAGTCACCACCTTGTCACCCAGACCAGAGCACTGAGTGCCACTTCCAGTCTTTCTTTAAACACCTGTAGGGACGCTGACTCCACTACCTCCCTGGACAGCCCATTCCAATGTTTAATCGACTTTTCCGTGAAGAAATTTTTCCTGATGTCCAACCTAAACCTCCCCCGGTACAGCTTAAGACGATGCCCTCTTGTTCTGTTGCTGGTTTCCTGTGAGCAGAGCCCGGCCCTCATCTGGCTGCAGCCTCCTTTCAGGGAGGTGTAGAGAGCAACAAGGTCACTCCTGAGCCTCCTCTTCTCCAGGTTAAGCCTCCTGCTGCATCTCGGTCCTGGGGATGCCAGTGTGCCACTGGTGCTCCTCCGTGTTCGTGTGTGTGCATGCAGATGGGACGTGGATGTGTGCCCACATGTGGATGTGAGCGTCGGCGCGGCTCTGCCAGGGCGGGTGCCCCTCTCTGCGCCCTTGGGGGTGGATGTGTGCCCGCGCGGGTGCGCACACGCGTGCACACGCACATACATGTGTTTACGTGCCCACACGTGTGTGCAGGTCCCCGCGGGGAGCGCGCCCCGGGCCGTGCGCGGCGAGGGGCGGCCCCGTCCCCGCTCCCGCAGCCGCGGCGCCGCCCCCGCTCCCGCCCGGCCCCGCTCCATCCCTCCTCCCTCCTCCCTCCCGCAGCCGCACCGAGCCACAGACCGCGGCGGGGGCCGGGCAGGGCCGCACCATGACCGAGACCACCAAGACCCACGTTATCCTGCTGGCCTGCGGCAGCTTCAACCCCATCACCAAGGGCCACATCCAGATGTTCGGTCAGTGCCCGCGGCGGGGCGGGGAGGGCGAGTCCGGGGGCTGCACCCCACGGCGGGGATGGGGGGGCTGAGGGGGGCTCGGGGGGTGTTTGGGGTGCAGCCCCGCTCCCGGGGACCGCGGGCACGGGGGAGCCGCGGGGCCGGGCGCTGTCCGCGGCCGCCGGTGCTGAACGCGCCGCGGGCGGGGACCGCCCGGGCCTCCCCGACCTGGCCCCCATCCCTGGGGGCTGTCCCCCTCAGACAGCGGGGTTCCCCCCCTCTGCACTC
The DNA here is from genome assembly GCA_035584735.1 of Pseudotriccus pelzelni. Taxonomy (NCBI): domain Eukaryota; kingdom Metazoa; phylum Chordata; class Aves; order Passeriformes; family Tyrannidae; genus Pseudotriccus; species Pseudotriccus pelzelni. Next base: position 24,110,038 of record JAWMRA010000005.1, on the reverse strand, counting down.
CCCTTGTCACGCTCCCGGCTCCGCACCTCCCCGGGGTCGGTCCTGGCCGTGTTTGTCCGCTGTCGCTCTGCCTCGGGGTTCTGCGAGCCTGCGGCCGCTGCAGCGCTTCCATCTCTGGCCAGGGGGGAGAGAGAGCCAGGCAGCCACAGCCAGGCTCCCGAGTCAACAAAAATACAGGCAGTTAATCGAGATACTGGAGTACCCGACGTTTAGATTGATACCAGGTCTGAGGAATGGGAAACGTTCGTGTGAGATGATGGATATTACCGAGCATCCGTGCTATGATACAGATGATGGGGATGCTAAAATCACCGCTAACAGCCTGCTCAGGCAAGACAAGAGGGAAGGAGGGAGGGAGAGAGAAAGGGAGGGAGGAAGGGCAATCTCCATCAAAGGCAGTCTGACATGCCATAAATACTGACGGTTCGGGTAAAGCTTGAAATGCCTGAAGATCCATTATGCAAAAAGCAACTCACTTGGGGTGGGGAGGAGTCCTGTGAGGGTGAAGTGTCCACTGCAGGCCACTGGAAAAAAAGGAGAACAGAAAGGTTAGCTCCTCTAATATCCCTTCTCGGAGTGTAGAGACAGGATCCATCCTTTATGTCTTATAGGAGATTTGAGGCTGGGGAGCAGATGCCGAAGGTCTTGTGCTACCTCTGGAGAAGCATCCCTGGGGTTTCTAAAAGCTGTACATAAGTTTTTTAAGTGCAAAAATAATTGAAATCAGCTTGGGGTATTTCTACGTCAGACCTTGTTTTTGTAGACCGTAACGAGTTGGGCAGCAGGCTAGAAAATGATGGCTTTCTAGATGCAAATGATCACACTGTTATGCCATTTCATAAGTGCCTGAAAAATGTAGTCCTGGGCAACAACATACCTGAAATTTCAAAAAAAATCCTACTCCTTAAGCTAAAAGAAATTGCCAGCAAGGATCAAGAGGAACTATTTAAAAATAAAAATAGCAATTACATGAAATTACAAGGACTTGGTTGATAGAAGCAACCACTGATGAAACAGATTTCTGTAATTCGCATTTAGTCCTATTTTGATTAAGTAATACTGAAAATATCAATGCAGCCCATATTCAGTGGACTAAAAACCAGTAAAAAGATATTTTAGAAAATAAAGGTTGGTGAGATATTAGTATGCAGTGGGCATTCTTACAGACTCAAAATGAGATTTTTTTTTTTTTTTTTTGCTCAGTGCTGTTCAGTATCTTTATCAAAGACGTGAAAGAAAACATAAAATCCCTGCTGGTAAAAAGTGCCAGTGACCCCAGAGAGGTCAGAATAGCAATTCACGCCGGTAATGAGGCAGTTGTGCTGCCTGACTCGGGGTGTTCGGTAAAAAGGGCTTGTTCAAACAAGCAAAGTCAAATGCAAAGTCATATGTCCAGCGAGGAAGAACGCACATCCGATATCAACAACAGGCAAATGTCTTCTGCCAAACAGCCACGGTGTCAGGGACTGAGGAGGGATTGTACACAGCCCACTGAATGCAAACTCTGTGTGGTGCTGTAAATACAGCGGCAAATGTGCTCCTTGTAGATATAAGCAGGGGAATATCAAGCAGAAGAAGAAAGGTTGTATTATTTTCGTGTACAGCATTAGCAAAACCCTTCTCGGAGGAACAGTGGCAAGAATCACATTGGCTCCAGAAGCCAGGCTTTGTGGCAAGAGACTAGAGAGGCTCAGTCTGGATCCATCCTTTAAGATGTTAAGGGGCAACTTGATCTGCTTGGGGGAGGGGTGTGTGATATCTGGTGGAAGGGGGCTCCTTTATTCAGCAGAATTAGGGCTGGTGACATGCCAGGAGCAGGTTTGGATCCTGCACAACTTCAAACTGCAAATATCGTGTGTGGGTTTGAGTGAAGGTAATCAAGCAGTAGGAGAAAGTACCTGGGTACCTGATGGGTTCTCCGTCACCTGAAGGCTGTAAATGAACACTCAGACATCTTTCAGGAAGACATGTTTTAGCTCAGAGGATGGCTTGAAGTAGAAATTTTCTATGCATGTATCCTGTAGAACATAAGAATAATGAGAATATGGAGAATATAAGAATAATAAGAATGTAAGAATATATAGAGTATATCCTGGAATATAAGTCTTGAGATACCTTTGAGGTACAAATGAGACTTCCACAAGGAAAAGACACAGAATTTAGCTTCTAAATCCCCGATCATTTTTACTTGAGGAACACTTCCCCCAGGTCTAAAATAATAATTACATGAAGCCATGGGAATCTCAACCAAAATCTGTGTTATTCTTCTAGCTCTGTGCTGTAGAGTTCAATCAAAACAGTGCTCCACCCGGGAAATGTTGCATTTCAAACAGCTGAATTTGTGCAAAAACATTGTCTTTATCGTTCAGACAAATACTTGGGCTTTGAGAGCCTGATAGGAGGACTTTTTGCTTAATGTAGAGAGAAAAAATTTATCTCTTTAACACATGGCACTAATTAAGACAGAAGGAAGTACAGTATTTGCACGGGTATGTCAATGCAGACGTACCATTATATGCCAACCATCATTTTCCTCAGTGTGGATTTTACCACGTTTTATTCAGGCCAAAAGCCAACCTTTTCCCACAGGATTTTTGCCTGAATAGGAGATGGGCTAATTATGTGGAATTCTCTTCTAGGGGGGAAAAGGTTCCCACTGGGCTATTCTTTCCATCAGTCATGTGAATTTAAGACTCATCATTATCCCTGGGTTTCCAGAAAGCTGGGATTCTTCTTACAAGCCCAAATCTGCAAACGCAACACACCCCTGACCCTTGAGTCTGTGTGGAACTGAACTTACCACAACAGGGCTCCCTCCGTCCTCTGCCAGTAACAACAACTCTGGATCACTGGGGCCCTCCAGATGAAGTTGATTCATGTCTGTGTGTATAAAATGAGTATCATACATGTAAATTAATACTTAGCATAAGATACATGGCGCATAACAAAAAAAGTAGGTGAGATAAGGCGCTGTACAGCCATCCTTACCAGGGGTTGACACAAACACCCACACAGTCCTGGAAACTTAAGAGTTATTTGTGGTATCTGCTCTGCTTTGAGATATATGTGTGTTCTGAGTCACAAACTTGAGTTGTATTTTCTAGCTTTACGTGGCTAAGAGAAAGTTTGGGATGCTGCTGTGGTGGGGAGATAAGGCAGGAGGAGAGACAGGGTAGAGGCTCTTTCTAATGCTTGACACGAACATCGGTGGCCTTTCACCTGAAATGAAATTCCATTTATATCCTAAAGAGATACAGAGAAGAAAAAGCAGAGCCCATGCAAAAATTGGAGAAAAATAAGATTCGGAACAAAGCCCTGCGTTAAAGCCACACGTAAACCCCAGCACCGCTGCTCACCTCGGCCAGCACTCACCAAGATGCAACCCATTCACCTCAGTTTCCTGCTGACACTCAGAGGAGCTCTGAACTGAGGAACTCTGAGCGTGGGTTGAAGCTCAGCCCCCCTCCCCTGCAGCCAGCTCGGGAGCGGAACCCTCTCCGAGACCTCCCCACGCTGGCTTTGGCATCTCAGTGCCGAACCGCCGGGGACACGCGGAGCGGGATCTGCTGCCTGAGGGACATCTCCCTCCATCTTGGCCTCCTCACAGTTTGCCTCCTCCCCGTGCAAAGGATGCCGCCCAAAGGACAAAAGCCCAGGGACCAATGTCAAAAGCAAAACCTAATCCGTGCAGGCCTGCTAACGTGCTGAAGCCTGTGCTGGCGCCCTGCCAGACAACGAGCTTGTGCTTGCTTTGACAATTAAATCATTTCCCCACCTTGGCCCAGCTCAGGGAGCCCCAACACAACTGTGTTCAAGAGCTTGAAAACCGAAGGGCAGCTCTGCAGAGCAAGGTAGAAAGCACGTGGTTTTTTTTTCAATCAAAAGCTCCCCATGGTTCAGTTTGAAGGTGGCCTTGGGTAAAATACTGGGATTAAAGGCATCGCCAGGCAAGGTCAGAGGCTCCAGGGTTTGTGTGTTCCAGGACTGGAGAGGGAGCCAATAAACTGCTGGAGCTGGAAGGAAGATGCCAAGATAAGTTTCTTCTTAGTTCTTCAGGGGAACAGGCTTGTACTGTCCCATGGATCTGTGAGAATCAGAGGGTTGTTCTGATGATTTCTGCAGACTGAAATGAAGGATTTGGTGGGGAGAGATGCTATCAGGTCAATCAAGATGTAGCATTTCAGTATTTTTTAATTCATTTTTCTTAAATCATAGAAGAAAAGGCCTCTATGTAATTGCCACATTCCCCCTTTTGGCACATTAGACACTTTTTTCTTGCCTTTTTAGAGTTCTGAAATTCCTCACAATCCATCCTTTTATGTGCAGACTTCTGGCTTCAATCAAACAGCCTTGCTGATCAAACAGGGTTTTATTTCTGTCCAGCTGTAAGAGCAGCCTGACACAGCTTCATCTCCAGGGTTTGGATCACCTCTCCATCCCCTTTTCCACCTTCTCTCATCAACCTTTGAGTAGCAGAACTTCACTGGGGACATCCCTGCCCTTGCAGGGGAAGGTTTCAGCCGTCCTTTCCCCCTCCTGGTGCCCATGAGGTCCAGCCATGTGGACTCTGGGGTCCACGGGGATGCTCAGAGCTGCACTCAGAGGCAGCAGGTTGGGTAACAACCCCCCAAAAAATGGTTGGGACGTTACTGTTTGACTCTGTCAGAGGACTTTTTTACAGCTACTTTTTGGGCACTGTCAAACATTCAATAGCAAACAGGCAATCTAATTATATCTTATCATCTGCCTGTATCCTGACTCTCATCTCCTCTGTGCTGGTTCACAGGGTGATGATGGGTTGCTCCAGGTACGTTCCTGTAGGAGGAAGGGGTCTGTGAGATGTTGTTCACATGTGCCCTTCTTGTAGGGAGTCTTGGTACCTCAGATATGTTTGGAGTTTCCCACTGACTTCATTTCAAACAGTGTCAGGACCTGGACTTGCTCAGAAGAACATTGCTCATAGATAAGGTGAATCCTGAAAGTCAGAAAATCTCCCCTATTCTTCCCTTTTTGCCTGCTTAGAATTAAATTTTCCCTAGATTCTCTGTGCATCTGTTATTGAGGAGAGTTTATATCCCAACCAGCAGCTGGGTAAAAACCATTTCTGACAGAAAACAACGAAAGACTCTGCGATCAGAAGTAAAACTTTCCATTTGGCTTCTTAAGAAAATTTGAGCAATTAAAAATCCCAGCAGGCTGCTCTTTGATTGTCCATTGCAGTCCTTGTAGAGGAGCGGCACTGAGAGCTGCTGCATCCCACAAAGACTGGTTTGAGATGAAGGGATAGAGTTCTGGGAGTAAAGAGGGATGAAGAGGCAGGAGCTGAGGCTTTTGTTTAAGATGTCTTTTTTAAAATCCCGAATTTCAAGAATCACTTTCTCTTGTTTGATTGAGATGACTGAACTGCAGAGCAGTTTAATGAGAGCGTCTCTGCCTGGGATGGAGCTGGGAGAAATGCCTGAGCAGAGTGACAGCTCACCCTTTCCCCTTTTGCTTAAACGGGAATACATCTGCAAATGTCCAGAAGCAAAATTCCCCACCTCCATCCAACAAAAGCTTGTCAGGAGCTCGAGAGAGGTTTTGCTCTGCTGTCTGCAACATGAGTAAGAAGTCTGGGCCCCTGCGAGGCTGCCTCCTGGTTCCATTTCATCTCCGGGCTGGAACCGGGATGCGTAATTAGCTGGAGCGATCGATGGAGCGGGAGGGGTAATGGGGTTCTGGGAGGACCTGATGGACAGGGAGAGCCTGACTGAGCCCTGGCTTGGCTCTGCATGGCAGTGGTGGGGCACAGCAGCACCAGCAAGGACCCGACCGGGGCAGAGCCAGAACAGATCTTACAATGCCTGGGTTGATTTAGTGGCCAAGGAAAGCTGTAGCGTCCCTGCTCACCTCTGGCCAATGCAGCAGAGGAGCTTCCACTGCCATACGAGCAGCTGGAATCACAGAAAACAGCTGAAACCTTTCATCAGTGCAAGGGGTCTGGGAGGGCAGGTAGTGCCCACCCCCAGGTGCTCCTGGCTCGACGTGATGGCAGACAGTGAAACCCCTCAGCCCAGCCTTGTGCCGCGGTGGGTGAGTCACCGACATGACTCCAAGCCCAGCACTTGCCCAAAACACGCTGAAACTGCAGGTTCTTGGGTGCTGTGCCAGGAGGACAGAGCAGCACAGGCAGGACTGCAGCACCCATGGCTCTTTTATGTGCCATTATAGATCAGTTAATGTCACATTCCCATCACTGCACCCCATACAGACTCCTTTTTTTCACGGCCTTTATCACCAGCTTCCTGCATCTCAAGCATTTCCTCTCCTCTTTATGACCCAAAGCGAGGAGGAGTTTTCCCAAGCACGAGATTAAACTCCATCAATAACTACTCAGGGATTCTTTTAAAACATTTATAAGCTTTTAAATATTTAGCAGTATTTATTACGGTCTGTGAGGCATCACATTGTTTCTATGACAATGCCACCTCCCAAAATGTGCCACATACCGTCTTTTACTTCCACCGACTATAAACAAACTTGGCAGCGAGAAATCCAGTGCTACAACCTCATTCAAGAGAGAAACAGGGGCTCTGCTTCTATTTAAAAACCATTTGCACTCACTACAGTGCTCTCACCTTCCTCGCCATCTTTTCTGATGCTTTTTAATAGCAGCCTGTCCGATGCTGTATTGATTAGCTGCATGCTAAACCCCACCAGTGGCAGCCCACATCTCCTGCGTGACCTTGGGCAACTCACTAAACCTCTCCTGAGTGGTGCCCTGAGGGGGAGTCACATCCCTCCTTTCCCTGCCAGGCTGCTGTGGGTTGGGTACCACAGCCATGGGGGTCAGGGGTAGGAGCGGGTCTTGAGCAGGCTGATCTTTGTGCATCCTCACCCCTGCACGCTCTGGGCTTACAGAATCCCTTCTGGCAGCAAGGCTGGGGGGCTGCAAGGGATCCCCCGAGTCAAGGAAGGAGGCACAGAGACACATCAGAGCTGGGGTCAAGACCATATCCCACCACTTGTGGTCAAAGGCCAAGCAGAAATAGTCCAGCTGTGCTGAGTGTGCAGCACAGGTAACCCCAAACTTTACCCTAAACTTAACCCTAACCTCAACCCCTACCTGGGACTAGGGAACCCAAAGCAGCTACAGAAAGACTCAACAACCTTTAAGAAAGAAAAAAAAATCAGCCAAAGATGGAGACACGGTCAGGTCACCTCTAGATTTTGAGATGAGCATGCCCTCTCTGGCATTTATAACACCTTAATCTAAGCAGTGCCATGGTGCCACCAGTGTCCAGCTAAGCAGGACTGGATTTTCAGAGTGCTCTGCATAGAGAAAGCCAAAGTCTACAGTGTCCATCACAGCCCTGCAAACAAACCAGGAACACATACAGGTCTTATCCCCTCAAAGCAGCATTGCTTATACAAGTTGATAGTGTACAGTCACGTCCAGAGAAGGCAGCCCAGGTCAGGAGCTCATTTTTGCCTCTCCCTTTCCACCATCAGGTGGTTTCCTTCAGTAAGCCTGAAATGCTGGATGTGGCTTGGTCATACCAGCAGAAAACTGCTAAATTAATATTTGGAAACAGAGAAACCTAGAGTCTTTAGAAATATGGATTTTCAAGAGCCACTGTAGGGCTTGCCCCAGAAGAAGATGATGAACTGAGATAAGTCTGGTTTGGATCTGGAATAGGAAGCAAAGGCAGAGAAGTTCCCCATGGGATGGGTGGAGAGCCCTTCTCTGAGCCAGGCAAGGAAGGACTTGCTCAGCCTCTGCTCCACAAAGGTTTCTATTTTCGAGAATCCAACAGCCCGTAATTGAGCTTAAGCCTTCCCTGAGGAGATGACATTTCACTGGGGTTTATTGGCAAGGGAAAGCAGAAAATCCAGTTTTCCCAGCACAAGCTGAGTTGGGGTGCCGAAAGGTGTAGCTTTGCTTCTGGAACCTGTGCTTTGTGCAAAGATATTGTTGATGCTTCTCTTGGGGGAAATGGGGTCTTGAGAACAGATCTACAAAGAGAGAGGGTTTTGCTGATACAAAATGGGAACAGGACATCCCTCTGGTGCCACCAAAAGGCTCAGGTCCTACCATGGCTGCCTCTGCCACCCCACGCCATCGCCACCATCCCCCGGCCTTTCTGCATCTCTGTAGGTGGGATGTTTTCTGCCTGCACGGTCCTGGTTCAGCCAACCCAGATCCCAGGCGAGGTCGGCATCCCCGGATGCTTTGCCGGCAAAGACACACCAAGGGCCAGGCCCACACACAGGGGTCAGCCCACGTGGAGGCAGCCCAAGACCAGCAAAGGGCTGCCAGGAAAACGCTCCCCATCTCCGCTCCAGAGGGAACCGAGAGCCATAAATCCTCTGCTCCTGGCAGGGTTGCGATCCCGCCGCGTCAGCCTGAAGGAGCAGCACGACACACGCCAGGGCGTACAAAGAGCTGCCTTTGATGTGCTACAACGGCTCGGAAATCAAAACAAACGGAGCGCTTCCACTGGGAAATCAGGGCAGTGGAAAACAAGCGTGGAAATCTCTTGGGGTTTTATTTCCCCTTCTTCCGTTTTTGGTTTGTTTTTTTTTAAGGCACCGAGTGATACCAATTTCCCTGGCTGAGATGTGGACCAGGACCTCTCCAGGGATGTACACTGAGGTGCTTGTCCTATTTTGGATATTCCACCCACATCCTGATGAAAGTGAAACGCAAAACCATGGCAGGGTAATGAAAATATTGCCTTTTGCTGCTACTCTTGTCCTGTGTGACTCTGTCCACGGGCCCAGGGTTATAAAAATCAGTTCAAAATGGAGCAATCAGGACTATCTGGAATACCCTCCCCTTTGCTTGCCAAACAGTTTATTTTTTCTCCTGGTATTTAGACTGTTATTGAAGCTGAGACACAACCACAGAATACCAGCTCTGGGCCAGATTCGTGCCACAAATTGATGTTGCTTTACTGTGGGTGGAATGTTATGCCTCTTTTACACCAGCTGGAAGCTGTTAGCCTCAAACACCCCACAGGAGAGACAAGCTTCAACCAAAATCACACTGACCACTTTCTCCCAGCCCAGCCTCAAGTGATGTTCATTCCCCGGCTTTGTACTTAAATAGCTCCCGGTGCTCAGAGGGGCATTTTATACCAAGCACTGGCAAATCCACATTTTAGCACATTTCTCTCTAGAAAACAAGGAAAATACTACACTGGAAGAGGGAAACTCACTCCACTCTGCACCCCACTACAGCATGCCCAGCCCTTGCTGACCTGTGGGGTGAGGGAAAGGTACATGACCTTTCACTCTTCAATACCCCGCATACACTCCTCTTACCTAGAGATGCTTAATCCCTCTCTGAGGGCTTCTAAGGAAGGTGCTTTGGTGCTGCTCTGCAGCAGAGAGCTCAACAAAACTCCTTCTTCAGGTGAAGTCACCTTCATCATCTGTTTTTAGAATCACAGAATAGTTTGGAAGAGAACTTAAGGAGCATCTTATTACAACCCCACTGCTGTGGGCAGAGACTCCTCCCCCTAGACCAGCTTGCTCCAAGCCCTTCCCAGCCTGACCTGGCCTTTTATCTGCCAACATAAAAAGGCTTTTACCTTGTCAGATGCTTCCCCTCACCTTGTTAGCCCCAAAACCTTCAAGATGCCCAGGCAGCAGCTCTGGGTGTTAAATACCACGTGGAGGTGTTTAACAAGGCTGCCTTACCAGGAATGCGCTGCTCATCCTTCAGGCGAGATCCAGCAAAGTGCCAAGGACATTCCTGCCCTCCCAGTGATGCCAGGATGGAGATCTCTGAGCAATAAGTTATGTTGCTTCTCTGTAGAACTGGTGTGAGTGACAGCACTGTGCTGGTCACCTGCCTGACTGAAAAGGAAGTCCAGTCCCTACCTGGAGGAGCTGGTGGCAGCTTCATCTCAAGATGCCTGTACTTCTCCTCATGTTGCTCACCTGATGGATATTGCCTGCTCCCAGCTGCTCCACTGCAGCAGGGTTGGCTGCTCCAGGAGGTTGTTTTGCCAGGCTCTTCCTCAGATGCTTCTTCTCAAGCTCTGGGACCTGCAGGATTTCTTACTGGGCTTCTGTGTAACTTCTCATACGCACACTGGCCCTTGCAATACCCCAGTTCTGAAAAAAAGAGGGGGAAAACAGGATGCCTTCAGTTTCAATTTCAATGGTATCAAATAGGCTGTTCCTCTATGGCTGCATCTAAGAAACCCAGATGAGCTGGGACCAGCCAGGTCCCCTGCCCAGGCCCCGTCTAGTTGGGTCTCCAGCAATTGTTCTGCCGTTTCTGGGTCAGCTCGCTGTGACTCAGGTCTCCTACTTTTATTATTTTTAGTTTGTTTAAACATCTAATTTCACTCTTCTGCCTTGAAGCCGTGAGTGGTCAACAGATGGTGATAGCATGAGTGTCATTAGTCATCACTCAGGTGGCTCTGAGTTGGACACTGGTGGGGACCTGGGTGGGCTGGGAGATGGGAGGGTCAGATGCTGCAGCATCACTTCTTGAGGCCTTTCCCAGCCTCCACTTCCACCGTGAGTCTTGAGGTATCTGGTATTCCGTGCTTATGAAAAGCCAATAAAACAAATGTGCAGCAATAGCTGAAGACGTTTAGCATGGAAATCCTTCCCAAATTTGTTATTTCTACAGTGCCTGGGTGCAGCTATGGACTAAAGGGGTGGGGGGAAAGTGCGTAATAGAGCAATTAGCTCGCAGATGAAAATCATTAAGCATTAGGGGGCTTAATGGGATTTTTCCACCAACCAAAAGTCTCCTGAGAATCTGACTGAGATTGTCTAAGAGACACCGAGCTCAAGGCAGGACAGGCTATGTGGGTCAGTGGGACACTGGGATCTCCCCAGGCTTGCCTTGGAAGGGGTCAACCCCATGGTGAAGAACCACTCTCCTGCTTCTATTTACAGGAGAAACCTCCCTTGAAGAGCAATCAGGGCTTGCTCCAGTGGAAATGTCCCTTTGGGAAGCTCAGGGAAGGGAAGGGCCAATGGTTTTCCCAGCCCTAACCAAGGTGTGACTATGGGTGATGGGTGTGTGAAGACACTGACTGGGGAAGAGAACTGCCAGGCAGGAGAGCTGGGCTTTGAGAGGTGGACGCTTCTGATGAATACATCCCTGATTAGGTATTCTGAGGATTTATATATATATAGATATATATATATACACACACACACACACACAGAGACATCATTCAATTAGGCTGAGAGCAACTGCTGGCTCTGGGCTCTGGAAGCACCCTTTAGGTCCTGCTTAGTGCTGCTAGACTGAGAATAAAACACAGTGTGCTGGCGTATCTGGGTCACTCTCCCCTGCAGGAGAGTGGGGAAGCACCTGCCTTGCCCTCAGCACCTCGTGGCCACATCCCGCCTCCCATCCGAGGATGTCAGAGGCCAAATTCCTTGAAACAAAAATGAGACACCTGGGCAATGGTTTTGCCTTCTCCATCATCAGTGGCTCTGCACCTTCTCTGCCCCAGCTCTGGGGGAAGAGCAATTAAGGCTGTGCAAAACTTGCCTCCCTGCTACCCTTGTGCGTGTTTTTGGAGAGCTGGCACAGAGTGTGAGTGAGCTGCAGCTTCAACCCCCGTGGGGAAAAGGGCATACATCAGAGCTGGCTGGTGGCTTTACTCTGTAAAACAAACAAAGGAAAAAAAAAAAAAAAAAGGAAAAAGGAAGTCTTGTGGGTGCAGATGACCCTGGTGCAAAGGCAAAGCCAATAAAATCTGAAATTACACCTTGAAAAATTGAACATGAAGAATATTTGATTTCATTAGCGTAAATTTAGGTGCTGGAGCAGCGCCAGAGGAGCTGAGACACTGCGAGTGAATATACTCAGTGAGAACCTCCAAAAGAAACATCTCTTAAATAAGGACTGATTTCCTACTGGGGAAGCAGGATGCTATTTTTTTCATTCAGTCTGGACAACATCCCCACTTACCGTTTTTGTAGCCCTGGAGTTCATCCCCTGACTGGTGTTTCCCCGCTGTCATCTCACAGGAAAGCAGCAGAGCCAAAAATATTCGAAGTGCCTTTGCAGGGCAGGAGAGCAAAGCTGGGCTGGGGCAGCGGGGAGGTGTCACCAGTGCTTGGGATGAGTCCAGGTGTCACCCCCGTCCCTTCCTTCCCCAGCACAGCCAGGCTAAGGACATCCACCAGCCGTCAGGTGCGGAGCCGGGGCGCTGAGAGCTCCCCATCACACGGGCGACGCTGCCGGTGGGCTAATGCACGTCTTGGCAGGGGCCAGCACTGGGAGTTTATTGATGTCAACAAGGTTTAAAAGCCACCAAGGCCGCCTGGAGCATTACAGACAATTTACACCAGAAAAGGAACGAGCCTTTCTCTTCCAAAGCCGACATCCTTGCATTGGTGTGGCAGGATATAAAGCGCTCATAGGAAAATGAAAATACTGGAGGGGGGTTTCTGGGGTCTGGCGCGGTCTCTGGACGTCACAAGCATTCAACAGGCAAGAAATGGGCTGGGAGAGGGTTGGGAAGCCGTGACAGAAGGCTGAGCTCAAGGACGAGGAATAGGCCAGAATACAAAGGCACTGCAGTGTCTTCGGTGCCTGCAGGGAGACCGTGAACCTGATATCCACAAGCAGCATATTTTGTGTGAAAGACACAGCGAATTTTGTGAAAAGAGGTCTTTTCTGATAACACGGAACTGGGGGCTTGGAGAAAGCACTGCAAGATCAAAGCAGCCACAGCAGTTCAAAGCAATGACCCAGCAAACCCGCAGTCCTGTTTCAAGAAACCCAGAAGAATGACCAGTGCTGTGCTTGGGTGTGAAGCTCCCCAGCTCAGCCTCACGCCATGCACAGCCCCCCTTTCAGGTTGGGAGACCCAAGGACAGCAGGAGATTCACCCACTTTGCCCTTTCTGTGCCAGCTGTGATCCCCATCCTGTCTCCCTGCCCTCGCTGCCCAACTCCTAGTTGCTCCTCACACAGAGCCACGTCACTGATCACCCACCGTTTCAGGATGCTGAGACCCAAACCCTCTCCTGCACATGCCAGGAGCACACACTGCAACCTCATCCCAGGGTGGTGAATGAACCACCAACATCCCCAAGGTCTCTTTTACAAGAGTTAAAGCAGTTTGGTCTTGCATTGTACAGAGGGTAGGGCTCAAGGATCGATGATTATTAACGTGCCTGGACAGGCTTGGCTGCAGAGGCCTGTTGTCCTCTCCGCTTGGCCACTGAAGAGTACTTGAGCCTAAGAAGATTCAAACTGTAAAAAAATAAAAATAAGCTGTAAACACAACATCATGACTGCAGTGAGGGCACACCTAGATGCTGCATACTAACACTGCAGTTTTAGAATCATAGAACCACAGAACCATTTGGGTTGGAAAATACCCTTTAGATTGAGTACAGCCGTCCCCGCAGCACTGCCGAGTCCACCACTAACTCATGTCCCCAGGTGCCACATCTGCATGGCTTTTAAATCCCTCCAGGGATGGGGACTCCACCACTGTCCTGGGAGCTGTGCCAGGGCTTGACAACCCTTTCTGTGAAGAAATTTTTTCTAATATTCAATCTAAACCCACTTCCTCTCGTCCTGTCCCTCGGTCCCTGGGAGCAGAGCCCGACCCCCGCCTGGTTCTGCCCTCCTGCCAGGGAGTTGTAGAGAGTGAGAAGGTCCCTCCTCTTCTCCAGATTGATCTCCCCCAGCTGCTCCTCATCAGACTTGTTGCTCCAGACCCTTTCCTGGCTCAGTTCCCTTCTCTGGACACGCTACAGCACCTCAGTGTCTTACCTGTGCCACGCTGAAGCCACAGTGCCACCCACCCCGAATCCTCTGCCACCATCCCAGCAGTGAGGGTGGCTGCTCCCGTCACTGTGCCAGCCCCACTGGCAGCACAGCTCCTCTCCAAACAGGATTTGACACGTCGTTTAAGAAAATGCAATCTTTTTAAAGGCTTTAGCTTTGAAGTGGCTGGCTGTGAAGGTCTGGCTTAGCTGACAGTTACACAAACAGGCGAGACAGCAGAGTCGCCTGATGGACACAGCCCTGCAAGCAAAGGGACGTGCTCTGCCCCAAAAACAAGTGAGAACGGACCAGTCTGGGATGTGAAAACGTGCTCTGCAAGTCGTAGGCAAGGCAGGACCAGAAAGCAGGTCTTCCCTTCCCTGCTCAGGCCTGCATTCCCTACAACATACTGCTGCTTCATAGCCCGCGTTTGCCCAAGTGCTTCCCTTGCAAGGATTTACTGGTCCATACATTTTTTTTTTTTTCCATACCTGTTTAAATTCTGTTTGATGTTTTTGAGGTAGACAGCAAACTCTTGAAAATGCAGATCCCAGGTTTTAGTTGTGTATGTTTTTGGGGAACAGCCACCAAAGACTCAAGGCAAATTAATACCATCAGCCATCCCTGAGAATGTGAAGCACAGGTTACATGTAAGTTGATCAGCTTGTCTTAAGAGAGAACTTTATAGAGGTGCCATAGGTGAAGATGGACAGATCAGTGGTTTTAATCTTCTTTTGGCAAGTTAAAATCAAGTCAGAGCAAAGCAGGGAAAAATGAAAGGATGCGTTCACATTCATTTAAAACTCAACGGCAACTTTTTTGTTAGGGATTTTACTTTTAATTTGCATTTTAAATTGCATTATAATATAAATGCTGATCCATCAGTCTTGGGTCCTCCCTGCCCCTGAAAAAAACCTCACCCAAGAATACTGCGTTTTTCTGCATGTACTCCCCCAGGATTTTGAGGGTGGGGAGGGATAATTTCGGTACATCTAATTCAGGCAATCGAATTTTACTCCCTGCACCTATCAAATGATTAAGCCTGCTTTTCCCTCTCTGGAGGCTGGTGTACCCAGGGCACAAGAGCTGGGAAGGCAGCCAGGGTGAGGATTTTGGGTGAGTATGAGGAAGAGGTTTTATTGAGGCTGGCAAATCATCTACAGGATGTCACACAGGCCTGGGGCTGCTCAGCACCCTCGAGGCGGGGAAGAAGGTCCATGGCAATTATATTTCCTTAATTGACTTTTAGCTGACACAATAGCTGAACAATATTCCTCAGTAGAAATGTCAAAATTCCAAAAAAAAAATACTCATTTTGCCCAAGTGACACAGAATCCTGGAATAGTTTGGGCTGGGAGGGACCTTAAAGCTCATCCTGTTCCACCCCCTGCCATGGGCAGGGACACCTTCCACTACCCCAAGTTGCTCCAAGCCCTGTTCAAGCTGGCCTTGGACACTTCCAGGGATCCAGGGGCAGCCACAGCTTCTCTGGGCAACCTGTGCCAGGGCCTGCCCACCCTCTGAGTAGAAAACCTTTCCGTGTGTCTAATCTAAACTGACCCTCTTTAGATTTAAAATCATCACTCCTCGCCCTATTGCTACAGGCCCTAATAAAAAGTCTGTCCCCAAGACAACCCGACAACCCAGCCCTGCTCAGCCCCCCCTCACTTCCCTTGAGTGCCCCTCATCCATCCCAAGCCGTTGCAAGGGAACTCTAAAATAATTTTAGAGCTGAATTTTTGCCCTGAAGCAAGCAGAAGTGAGGGCATGGGAGCTGAAGAGGGGCACCACTGGGGCAGGGTGCAGGTGGAGAGGGGGAGGAAGACTCCCTGAAACTGCCTCCCCACTGCTGCTGCACCTTCAGGCAGGACTTCTCCGCATCCTCTGGGGAAGTGCCAGCCCCTGAGCAGGGTGGCTGCAGGATATGATGCACACTGACATCTTGGGATGGCTGACAGATCTCAAAATCTCCTCAGTTTCAGAAATATTCCTTTTCTTTGCAAATGCAAAATATTTTACAGATCCTCTGCTTGAAACAAGAAAGCTCTTTCTAATGACTTTCTGATGACTCATCAATCTTACCTCCCTTTTTGCTTTTACCTTTCCCATCTTCTTTTTTCTTGCTACTGTCTCAATAGCTGGGGTGGGCACACAGGAGATCATGTGATTTTTATCCTCAAATGTCACCTTTTGGAAATACCAGCCTGAGAATGGGCACCAGGCTGGAGGGACTCTGGCGAGTCTGTCGGACGTGGGCAGCGCGTGGTGTTGTGGCACAGGCAGGGAGCGGTGTACGAGCCGTGGGGCTGCTGAGGGACTGGCTGGGGCATGGCTGGTGGGTGCCACGGTGTTGCAGCGCTTGGTGGGTCCAGCTGAACCCCCGCCTGCACCTTTCTCTTTGTCCTCCCCCTGCAGAGCGAGCCCGGGATTACCTGCACAAGACCGGACGCTTCATCGTCATCGGTGGCATCGTCTCGCCCGTGCACGATTCCTATGGGAAGACGGTGGGTTGTGCCCATTTTCCCTCTCTGCCTCCTGTGTGCAGTGGTATCTCTGAAACCAGGGGTGAGCACTGGGCAGCACTGCCTGACCCGTGGGCCCTTCACGTCCGTCTTCTGCCTGGGGCAGCTCCCGACCTTGGGAAAGTCTCGGAGAGGAGGGAGAGGATGAAACCACTCGCTCTTCAGATAAAAGAACGCAGCAAGGCCCTACAACCAACCAAAGCTTTAGACAGCAAAGAGAAATGTTCTCACCCAAAACAGTGGTGGCCATCTTGCTGGGTAGTTTTTTTGTTTGAATTATTTCATAGCCAATTTTATTTTATTTTTTTTTTGCGGGGATGGAAATTGTGCAAACAGTGGCCTTTAGAAGCACTTTCCAAATTAGGAGTGGAGAGTTTCCTCCTATCCTGAAAGCTGGAGAAATTTACTCAAGAAACCACCACCCCAGCTCTGGCCCCGCTGCAGCACAGAGCTGGGAGTGGTGGTGCTGAGCAAATCTCACCGCCCGGTGCGCAGCCAGGGCTGAGGCCCAGCAGGAACTCCTCCCTTCCAGCAAACAGGAGCTTAAATAAATGTTTGTGGGCAGGAACGAATCCTTCTGGCCTGTCTCACCTGAGTGAGCCTGATGTTCTGCCCCAGGAAGGTCTGCAAGCCTAGGCTGGCCAGGGTATGATGTAACTGTTCCTCCATCACCCTCTCTTGCAGGGTCTGGTCTCGAGCCGGCACCGCCTGACCATGTGCCAACTGGCTGTCCAGTCCTCCGACTGGATCAGGTGAGTGGCAGAGCCCAGCCCTGCTGTGGCACCAGCAGCCTGGCAGCCCCTGCCAGGGGGGCAGGGAGAGGCCACCTGTGGTAGAGCACCAGGATGGACTTTCTCCTCTCCCAGCCCAACCTTGATTAAAAACCAAAGACCTGCCCCTCCCAGTCCAGCAGAGAACAGATGCAGAGGGTTAGACCGCCCGTCAAGGGAGCTTTGAGGATTCAGGAGGTCTTGCAAGGCCCCTGGCTCAGCCTGTGGGCAAGGCCCAGAGTCACCCAGCCCACCCCAGCCTTGTGCTGTGGCACCTTCCCTTTCCACACCTGCAGCACCAGCCCGGAGACTTTCACCTTCCTGGCATCAGCACATGGCATCTGGTGGCTGAGACGGGACCAGAAACACCTGGGGCTGCCCTCAGAAACAGGGCTGTGACACGTGTAGTCACATCCAAGCCAAATGAAAGCTGGTTAGTCTGGTGACAAGAGTGGAAAGTGTCCAGGCACACATTCAGGTCCCCAGAGCTGTTAAGAAGGGCTGGGTGGCAGGGCTGGAGGAAGGACGTGGTCCATGGCACACCTGTGGAGCCACGGTGGCACCGCTGGCCGGCCCGGTGGGGAGGAGGTGGCGTGGCCAGGGGGTTCGGTGGCCATCAGCCTTGCTGTGCTCCCGCAGGGTGGACCCCTGGGAGTGCTACCAGGACACCTGGCAGACCACCTGCAGCGTGCTGGAGCACCACCGTGACCTGATGAAGGTGAGGCAGCCCCCACGCCGGGGGTGCACCCAGGGGTGAGGGCATGGGGAGGGTGCAGGGGTGGGGTTACTCTTCCCCCAGTGTGGGGGTAACTAAAACCTGTCTGAGACAGGCTGAGAGAAGACTTGCAGGGACATCTGTGAGATCCTGACCTGGAAGAGGCGCAAGATTCCTTGTCATGGCCACTTTGAGCTCCTTGCCCTGATGCTGGAAGGAAATTGAGCCCTCCAGCTGGAGCCAGCAGCCATCCCAGACCCAGGAACACCAGGAGGGGAGCAGGGGTGAAGGCAGAGTGAAGGCAGGGATGGGCACAAGCCATATCATCAGTGCTGCCTGCTTGCTCCTCTCCGAGGGGAAGGGCAGATGGATGGGCCTCCCCAGCCACCAGCGGAGCCAAAACTACTGTGTGAACCTGACAGAGAGACTCAGCGGGAAAATTCAGCACCTGGGAAGTCCCTGGGAGCACAAACCCCTCAGGAAAAGTCCCTCCAAACCCCAGGCAGGCCTGAGAGCCACGGGAAGAGGTGGCTGCCCTCTGGTGACTTCAGGGAAGCAGGGCTGCTGGCACACTTGGATACAGCAAGAAAACCAAAGACGGGAAATGGATGAAAGAGCATCACACAAAGTTACAGGCAGCCCAGACAGGAGGCACAGCGTTAACCAGCCCAGCAGAACATCCAGTGCATCCAAGGACTGTGACGCTGAAGCCAGGGAGTCGCTGGCCATGCTTTGCTTCTCCTGCAGGGTCTGGGAGGGAGAAGAGGACATGTTTGCTCATTGCCAGCCTCATGGCTGCACACAAAAAGTTAACACTACCTCAATCACAAGCCATTATCCACAGGGTCCTGCTGGCCCCGGGCCATTGGGACTGGAGACCCTAAAGTGAGCTTGGACATACCTGTCACTAAAGATGACCTTGAGCCAAGGGTGGGGAGGCTTGATATGGGGACAAAAAGGTTTTTTGAGGTGGCTGGGGTGAAGACACTGCTCCAGCTACATCTCTCCCTCATTGCAGAGAGTGACTGGATGCATCCTCTCCAATGTCAACACACCCTCCATCACCCCTGTGATCGGCCAGCCCCAGAACGAGTCCTCGCAGACCATCTACCAGAACAACAACAACATCTCCAACAAGCCCACTGCGGGTAGGTGGCATCAGGGGAGGGAAGGGGGGGATGACTACTGGCCCCTCACCTCCCAGCCAGGGCTGCCAAGCGTTAGGATCACTGCTCCATCACCTTGTCTTTGGACAGGTGGCTCATGTGGCTCTGTGCACCAAGCCCAGGGTGGGGTGGGGTTACAGTGGAGAGGTTACCATCCAGCACAGCAAGGGGAGCCGAGAACAGCTTAAAATGGCTGGAAAATCTCGCTGGGCTTTCAGCTGGGTGATGTCCAGGCAGTGAGAGCAGCTAAAGGAAAAGGTACCTGGTACCCACAGGGTGCATGCAAGGGAAGAACTGGCAGGAGAGATGACGGAGCTGGATCCCCTACGAACCAGTGGGAGGATATGGGATGTGAAAATGCTAGCTAGGGAGAAAAGAGAGCATTACTTAAGTCCCGTAAAATTGGACATCTTGTGATTTTCTTAGTGATTTTAGCTGTCCAGCTAAAATCCCGCTGGTCCCTTCAAGGCACAGGGTAGCACTCTGGGGAGTTAAGACCATGAAAGGAGGTGGTGGGGAGGTGCTGGGAGCAGTTCCTGCACAGGAGCATCTTGCAGAACCAGGGTGGCTGAAGAGCTTGCATGGGTTAATTGCACCACTTCCCTCCCATTAATTTTCCTTCACCTTTAGCAAAGATCCTGGGGAAGGTGGGAGAAAGCCTGAGCCGGATTTGCTGCGTTCGCCCGCCCATGGAGCGCTTCACCTTTGTGGGTACGTAGAGGAAAGGTCCGGTATCAGCCTAGTCCCCAGCCTTCCTCTCAGCCCCCTGTGCCAGGCCAGGCACCAGCACCTCTCTTTTTTTTCCCTTTCTCAGATGAAAATGCCAACCTGGGGACAGTGATGAGATATGAGGAGATCGGTGAGTGCGCAGCCCCCCAGCTCCCCTGGGCCAGCACATCCAGTAGCAAGTGAAGGATACAGGATCACCTCACCCTGGTGCCAGCTACTGGGGCTCAGGAGTGAAAGAGGAGCAGTGCTTAACTGTGCTGAGCCTGGCCCTGTTGGCAGACAGCAGCTGAAATAAGGGAGTGAGCAGTGGGGACACGGCCCCCGGCACAGCCACAGACCTGCCATGGCATCACGCCCTGACAGTCACCTCAAGTGCCATCAAACTTGCCCTCCCATGGTGGTGTCACCCCACCCTGGCAATGCCTGCAGCCCTGAAAAGCCTTGAATGGCAGCAGGAGGGATTTCAGCTGTCCCTTGCTCTAAAGCCCTTAAAGGGTTTTAAGGCCCACCCGCGGCCCCACCGTACACCCCCCAGTATGTGATACACACATCACCTCTGTGTGGGGGGCTTGCTGGTGGCTTTGAGACCCATTTCACGGGCAAGCTCACACACAGCCTGGCACTACAGCCATCCCAGCACCTACACCACCCAGAGCTCAGAGGCTTTGGCTACCTGGAAATGCCAAACAGGGAGACACCTTCCCATGCAGCTGTCTCTTTGCACCCCTCTCAGTGGGTTTATGCCTTTTCTCTGGTAGTTGCGCAAATAAATTAATCTTTATGGGCCCATCAGAGCAGAAAGCTCCCTCCCACGGCACAGCTTTCTCGCTGAGCTGCAAAGCCAACCCTCAAGTTGTTCCTGCTCAGCCCATGTGCTCCCACCTCTGAGCTTCTCTCCTTTTCTTCAGAGCTTCGCATCCTACTGCTCTGTGGCAGCGACCTGCTGGAGTCCTTCTGCATCCCTGGTCTCTGGAACGAGGCGGATGTGAGTCACCACTACTGGGCATCCCTCCATGCTCCTCTTCCCCAGGCTCCCTTCTTCCTCCTCCTTCTCTGCTTCCCACAGCCGGTGCTTTTGGGAGCCGCTCAGGTCTCTTGGGATGACACTGTGCCCACCAGCCCTGCTGCCTCCTCCTTCCCAAGCCTGACCCTCACCTCCCCTACACACTTCCACAGGGCTTCCCCAGACCCAAGCCCTGCTCCCACTCACTGCCCACGCAGAGGATGTCATCTGGGATGCTGGGAGAGCCCATCCCAAGGCTGCGCTTCCGCTCGGGACCCGCAATCAAGTAGATGCCAATCCCAGCAGAGTGAGGTGTGCGGGTAGAAAGTAAGATATTTACAGAAGTTGCCCAGACATTAGAAATTAAACACATTTAGAGCAAAATCAACAGCTTTTACTGTTGGTCCTTGCCTGAAGAAGCCGCATTTTCATGGGAGAACACCGACCCTGGAGAGAGGACAGGTTAACGACCCAGATGCTGCTCCAGAGCAGTGCTGGCTATGGGATCTCCCCTGGCGCTTCGCTGAGATCAGGCAGTCAGCACAAACCTCCCTCCTCAAACCTCTGAACCATTTCTAAATTCAGGTACCACATCTTCAGTCCTAAGTTCTGTAAAGCAATTGTAAAGCTGGCAGGTGTCTCCTCTGAAAGGCTGGAAAAGCTGAGATGAGGCAAGTCCTGAAGCCCAGCACAAAGGATGCAAAAATCTCCTCCTCAGGCAACCTCTTCTGCTGCCACCTCCTTCTACCACGAGTTCTCTTTGAAGCCTGAATTCATCACCCAGTAATAGGATTTAACCCTGTGCCTTTTATTTCATCCACTGCAGACCACTTGCCTTGATAATTCCACGTTTCTGCCAAAGGCTGCTGACATATCCTCAAGCTTGCTTTCCATCTCCATCCAGACCACGGCCCAGCTTTCACAGAGTAGGGGGGGTTGGCAGACAGTGGCAGGTTTTGTGCAGGGTGATTGTAAAGCTCTCCACACTTTGGGTTGCTCCTAGATGGAGGTGATCGTCGGGGAGTTTGGGATCGTGGTGGTGCCCCGGGATGGAGCAGATCCCGACCGGATCATGAACCACTCCTCCATCCTCCGCAAGTACAAAGTGAGTGGATGCACACACGGCCGGGGATGGCTGGGAGAGGACCCACAGCTCTACCCAGGAGAGCAGTTCTGCCACAGGGCACAAAATGCCTCAGGGTCAAATGCTCTCAGTGGTTGGGTAGGATGAGTCCCCACGCGGCCGCCCCCCACCCAAGGCCAGCAGGGTGGGGAGGCTGGTGGGGGTAGACATCCGCTTTCCAGCCATCCTTTCACTCTTCTTTCCCTCCTTCCCCTGCAGAACAACATCCTGGTGGTGAAGGATGACTCAAACCACCCCATGTCGGTCGTCAGCTCCACCAAAAGCAGGTGGGTGATGCAGGGGGATGGGGGGAACAGCAGGGTGCCCCCAGCCAGCCCCTCCATTGTCCTCACACGGACACCTGACCCATCCAGGTGGGCTCTGACCCCTTTCTCTCCCCCCGTGCCCCTAGACTGGCCCTGCAGCACGGGGATGGCCACGTCGTGGATTACCTCTGCCAGCCTGTCATCGACTACATCCTCAAGAGCCAGCTGTACATCAACGCCTCTGGCTAAGAGCCAGAGCTGGCTAAGAGCCAGAGGCCTCGCAGCGAGACAGCCCTCGTGTCCCGCCTGCCTGCAGCTCTCCATCACTCTTTTTTCTCTCTCTCAGTCCGTGTCTCCATCTCTCTCCCCATCCCATGGCCTCCTGCCCGTGTCTGCCTCTCACCCCCGGCACCAACACTCCATCGTGCAGCAACGTCCAGGGAACAGTTTGGTCTCTTTTTTGGGGTACTGCCCGGCCCTGCACAGGTGGGGAGGGAGGAGGGACCGGTACGAGAGCGATGTGCTCGGTGTGCGCAAGGGGAGGCCGCCCCGGCACCCCCTCCCAGCATGTCCCTGGGAAATGGCCCCCCCGGTCCGTCCTCCCAGCATGCTCAGAGCAGGGGCTGCCTCTTCTCCATCATCCTACAGAACTTAAGCTTAATAAATCTAGGTGCGTTTTTTTTATTCCACAGTTTTAGCGCGAGCCCTTTTGAGCCCTCTCGACGCGGTGACCAACCAAACCCTGGCTGGCACCGGCTCGGTGCCTCAGGGCAGGTGAGCCTCCCAGCCTGGCAGTAGGACAGCCCAGCTAACAAAATCCTCCTCCTGGTCCCGAAAAATCACGCAGAAGGCATTCCTAAAGGGGAGCAGAGGCTTTGGCAATCATCACTGCCGAAGCATCGCAGGGAGAACATCATGTCTCACTCACCTTCCCTTGGCTGCAAGAACTGAAGCCACGCCCTAGGTGATTTCAGGTGATGTTCTACTCCAACCCACAGCACCTAGAAAGGGATCTGCCTCTTATGGAGCCAAGAAATGAGGTAGAAAGAAGTAGGTAGTGAGCCAAAACCTCTGGTGACAATTTTCCCCAAAGCTGGTTGGGTCCATCGCCATCCTCTGGCCTTCAGATCTCCATTTCTGTCTGTAAACTTCCCCCTTCTCCCACAGCTCCAACCCTCTTCCTCTTCTTGAAGAGTTCATTAAATGCATGATATTTTCCCCCTCCCAAACCAGCTGTGGCTACTTTGCACATCCCTTGGGACATTCCAGGCTCCTGCTCTCCCACCTGTGACATGCCCCCAGATGCTGGGGATGGAGCCTGGTGGAGATGCTCACAGTAAAATCAGGGCAGGTAACAGAGAGCAATTGCTGGAGCCTTGTGGAGAGGAGGGTTGCTGGAGCAAGCCTGCGTCCCACTGAGCATCCCTAGGGCGCAAGGACCCCGCACAGCTCCTGGGGAAGGTCACAGCCACAAGGAGGAAGGTTTACCCCTCATCATCTCCTCTCCCTTTGCTCCATCTAACCTTGTATCGCTTCGGGTAGAGCCCTGCTGCCTGTAGCTGAGAGTCCTCCACGGTGTTTCGAGGCAAGGTGTGAAATTTCCTCTACCTTGTCCCTTAAAAGTCCACAAAGTAGCTCCCATGAAAGCTCCAAAGGCGAGACTTTGCACTAAATTTGACCTGCTGGGTGCTGCTGGCATACTTGGAACAGCAAACAGCTTTGGATAAAACAAGGCAGGCCACAGCCACGGGGTCCTTGCAGCAGGCAGTGTTTTAGGACCAGTGGCTGACAACTTCTCAGGAGGGCACAGCCCTTCCCAGAAGGGAAAGCGTGAGGGACAGAGGGGACGTGACTCACCCAAAGGCCAGAAGAGGTCTTTCCTTGCCAGGGATTTCCCTCTGCACGGTGAGGTTTGTTTGTGGGATGCTAAATTCGGCAGCTGAGTCCCTCAGCAGCAGCTCGGGTATCTCCAGGTGGTTCCATACGTATCCCACGGGATGCGGAGATTCGGAGGTGCCAAAGCGGAGAGGGTGGCGAGCGTGTGGGGGACTCAGAGGACAGGGATGCCTCTTCTCCAGGGAGGTCTTCAGCCACTTGGAGCCGGTCAGCACTGCCCCACTGAGCTCCCTCAGCTGACGTGCCAGGCAGGTGCCGGTGGTGGGACACCTCACCCACGAGGTAACCAGTAACCAGGCGCTGCGCTCCTCTCCACCCGCTGCTCTCACACAGTCAGTTTGCCAGTCTCCCCTCCCTCTCCACCCCACCACAGAAGCTGTTCCAGGCACAGCCTCCCCCCTCCTTGCCAGACCTCACCGTGTTTCTCAGCTCCCAGCTGGAGGAGAAGCAGCAGTGGTGGCAACCAGCCCCCAAAACACACACAGAGGGGCTGAACCTCGCGGGGGAGCGGCGTCTCTTGGAAGGGGGAAGAAAGACAGTGGGTTCCCACTGAGGAAAAGACACAGGGAAGTAAAACAAGGAAGGAAGGCGTCATGTCCAAGAGCCACCTCCGATCCTCCCTCCCTCCCTCCGGTACGTGGGATGGGACGCGGGGACGCCAGCGCTTCCCACCCCGTCACGGTTAGGATGGCATGGCTTAGAGACGTAGTGTTGTGGTCCAGATGATGAGTATATTCTGTCTGACTAGTCTTACCTGCGCCTTCGTGTATCAGCTCGGCAAAACTCACTGATGGGGGGTGGGATGGGGGGGTTTGTAACGGGTCCTGCAGCTCTGGGACCGCTTTGGAAAAATGTCTTTGGGTGGGTATGGGAAAAAAAAAATAATCATCTGTGATGATCCATGTGACTGCCAGGGAGTGAGGATCGGGGTTTCCTGGGTGCAGGGGAGGGGTGGGAAGAAGCCTGTGGGTCTTGGTCTTTGAACCTCCACTTTTAAACAGCGCAATTTGCTGAAAGAGAAATGAACTTCAAACGCCCTTTGGGGGGAAAAATAAATAAAGGGGGGAGGGAAAGGGGTTGAAGTTGTCATGCCACAGATTTCACCTTTGTCAAAAGTTTTTGAGCCCTTTATTTTTTCTTTTTTTTTTTTCTGTTGCTATATGATAAAAACCAGTCATTAACAAAAAAAAACTTTATCAGCAAAATGTTTAAATTATGTAATAAACAAAACAAAACAAAGTTGTGACTGGTGTCATTTTTAAAACAGCCCCAAGACAGAGTCAGCACAAAGAGAGCAAATGGGTGGGATGACCCATGGCCAAACTTATCTACATCAGGGAGCCTGAGAAAATAAACCAAGAGGCAGATCCAGCCAAACGTATTCACTATTTACTCACCTCTTCCCTTTGAAAAAACCCAACTCATGTTAAAAATAGCCAGGTCTGTAATACCTGTCCCTATGCAGTACAACAGGAGATGGAGGACTTGCCAGGGGCTAGAGTACATCTCACTTAAATAAAAGTGTAAGGCAGACATAATACTTGGTATATCACTAAGCAAAAGCACAGATGCTGCTTTTTCAGAGAATCAGAAATAAGGAGGGGGGAGTCCCCAAAGTATCCTCCTCCACCCAGGGCCTCCTCTTTCACCACCACACAGGTCAGGGGGGCTTCAGCAGAGCTGACTTCTAGCATGTGGTAGCAACTTCTTTCCCCCTGAATCTTTTTTCCCCTGCGTGACATCTAAAGGAAGGTGGGAGGGTGTCAAAATGGAGCTGGACCCACAGGAAAGCCACAGGTGGGTGAAGGGAGCACTGGGGTCTTCGGCCCCTCCGATCTCTGCTCAGATACACAGTGGGAAACCCCTGTGGAGAACTACCTGAGCCTCTGAGAAACATCCAGCACCACACAGCAGGGGGAGAGGGGGGACAGACAGCACCAAAACAGAGGCTGAAACACATTCAGGACACCTTCAGTCTTCTTTACACCGATCAAATCGGGGTGCAGACACTGCAGCGGGATGGGACGTGGCTCTCAGACACGAGAGCTCATGGCTGCAGACCCCTGGAGACAGCCCCCATTCCTGCAGAGTCCCAGAGACATCACCCTGCTTCTCCTGGGCTCTGGGACACCCAGGAAGCTGCCTGATAGCAAAAGGACCAGTCTTGGAAGGAAAGGTTGTGCCTAAGCATGTAAGGAGGTGGTAAGGAGACCTGTGTTTGCCCAGGAACTCCGATAGGAAAGCCATCCCTCTGGCTTTGGGACTTGAGAAGTGTGGCAGAAAGAGTAGGGATATTCCTCCTGGCTGAAGGGAGCAGGTAAAGCAGGAAGGACTTTCCATCTCAGGAGTCCCTGCTAGCCTGGGATCCCCTGTCACCCTGAGCTCAAAGGCACCTGAAAGCTCTTTTTCCCTCCTCTTTAGCAAACAGTAACCAGCTCGTTGAGAAGCACCACGGAAAACCTGCAGCTGTGTGAAAATGGTCATCAGTGCCAGAGCTCTAAGCCACAGCAAAACCACACCAGCACCACTCCCAGGAAGGTGAGGAATGGGCAGGCTGGGAGGAGAACACCACATGAAGCACCACCAGCGCCACAGCTCAAAACTCATCTCCCCCATCTGTCTCTTCATGCCGCTCGCTGAGCTACTGATGGTGAGGAAAACCCCACTGAGAACACGAGGAGGAGGTGGTGGTGAGGTGGCAGTGTCCAAAGTAAGGACAGAGGGTCTAGTTCTTCTGTGTGTGCCAGACCAGGAGAGGGGACCCACAGGGGGTGGAGGGCGGAAAACCACTCAGTCACGAACTTCAGGCTCCAAACTGTGCAAACTCCCAAGGCTGACACCAAGCAACGCCCACTTGCACCTCAGAGAAATGTTGTAGGAATGGGCTGTTCTTCAGCCAGTAGCACCTTCACAAACCAGGCGTCTCCCTCCTCCCACGAGCGAGGGACGGAGCACTTTGAAAAATGAGGGACTCTCCAGAGCCAGCGTGACACTGAACTTCATCTGCCACGCTGCAATTCAGGGTAAGGATCAGTTCAACACAACCAAACGCAGCCAGTCCTGCCAGATTTGGGGAGGCTCTCCTGCCTTCAGCCTGGCAGGCGCTGCAGCCTTTCCAGAGCTTGCTCATGGCAATTCAATGGCTTTTGTGTTGTAGCAGCCTGCAGGAAGACTCCTCTGGATATCCTCCAGGTTCTTTATATCGGCCAGGATCTCATCGATGTTGCTCTCCAGCATCCGCACCCGGGCCCTCTGCAGCGTGGCTGTCTGCTCCAGCTCATACATCTCAGCCTTCAGCTCGTTGCTTCTGCTTTTGGCTTTGCTAAAATTCATCTCGAGCTGCTTCAGGCCATCCTCATCCACAGCGCCAGGCTGGTCTGTGGAACGG
The DNA here is from genome assembly GCA_035584735.1 of Pseudotriccus pelzelni. NCBI lineage: Eukaryota > Metazoa > Chordata > Aves > Passeriformes > Tyrannidae > Pseudotriccus > Pseudotriccus pelzelni. The sequence continues at coordinate 24,082,714 of JAWMRA010000005.1, read as the reverse complement.
GAGGAAAACAAGGAATAAGAAAGGATGGATTCAGGCTGAGGACTACGTCTTTCTAGATACTTCATCTCCACCCTAATGCCCAGCCTGTCCACAGGCATCACACCTGAGGCCAGCTTCCCACTGAACCCCCTAGAGCCCAGTGGGGACCTGTCTCCATCCACCTCCCACAGTGGTGTCACAAAACCTACTCATCAGGCGCAGCAGCTCTTCCAGGGCACTCAGTGTCTCCTGCACGGCCACCCCTGCCTGGCCAGCCTTGTCATGCACCCTCTGAGCCTCCTGAGCTGTCTGAAGGAGGAAAGGCAGCAGCTGTAAGGTGCAATCGAGCCCAAAAGGCAACAGGGATGGGGACACGGCAAGGGAGATGGGGACCCACCTCCTGTATCACAGCAGCATCCGCCTCAACCTCTGAGAGCTTCCTCTCAAATTCATCATCCGCTTCCTTGGCCTCGCGCTGCAGGGCAGCCACTGCCTTCTCCAGGGCGAGGACACCATCGGCCGTCTGGTTGGCTTCCACCTTCAGCTGGGCAATCTCCTGGGGAAGGCAAAGGCACTTTCAGAGGGGCAGAGCATGGCCAAAATCAGCCTGGGTGCACTGGAATGCAGAGCTGGTGGAAACTGGTTCTTCCTACAGGGACCCAAAAAGACCGCAGACTGGCCTGAATCCTTCGTGTTCTCCCACCAGTTGCTCCAGAGAGATGTTTCTATGGCTGTGGCTCAACCCCTCCTGCACACATCAGCAAATCTGTTGGAATTACAACACTCATCTGGGAGCTGAACCCACAAGCAGCAATTTTGAGACCTCACAAGCCTGCCAGTGGCTCAGGCTGTGGGAGTGGAAAAATCCCCTTGGTCATGGCAAGGCAGCAACAGTGAGACGCCACAAGGATCCTCGTGGAAGAAACGTGCCTGCAGAGATCCACACACACCCACAGAGCTACAGCCAAACTCTGGTATCTCCAGGACCCTCTGTAGAGAAACTTCAGGCCAAAAATCAGTGCAGCAGGTCCAAAAGTCAACCCATCAGCTCCACCATGAAGTTGCCAACCATCTCCTCTTCTTGCACCGTTTTTCCTTCCAAACCCTTTTCTGCCAGCACCAGCACCAGAGCCTGTCCTCACCTCTTGGATCCCCGTGGTGATCTCCTTCGCTTCCCCTGCAGCGCTGCTGGCTGCCTTGGATTGGGAAGCGGCGCTGCCCAGGATTCCTTCGGCTCGGTCTGTCTTCTCCCTGGCACTGGTGACCATGCTGCTGATAATGGGCAGCCTCCTCATGGCATCTTCGGCTTCCCTTCTCTTGTCACCTGCTTGCACGTTGAACTCTGGAAGAAATGCGTGCGGGAATGAATATTGCCTTTGCGAGATCCCACGTGGAAAGGCAAAGGAAGGGTTTCTAGGACGTTACCCCTGAGGCTCTTCAGGATTTGTTCCACCTCGTAGAAGGTGGCATTGCCAGCGCTCACGGCTTGCAGGGCTGTGCTCTTGGCGAGGCTGGCTCGGGACAGCAGCTGTGTCAGCTTCTGCAAATGGATCAAAGGCACACAACAGATGGATGAAGGACAGGGAACGGGAGGATTGGACATGCCCAGGTCAGTCTGGGAGGAGCTGGGCTGGAGCAGAAGACCCACCATCCTGTTCCCAAATGCCTGCTCTTGCCTCTGAATCAAGGCTGGCACAGGCTTGTGCTGGGGGCTCCTCAACCAGCACCAGCCATCCTGAGTCATCCTAGCTCTAATCTCTCCAGGAGCAGATCTTCAACCTGCCTCACATGGAGGGGGTGCACAGGTGAGACCCTGCCCCAGCAGCTCCACACTCACAGTGAGGTCTCCCATGGGCTTCAGAAGGCCAACCCCAAGGCCGTGTTCCCAAGGAAGGGTAAAATCCTGCTCCAGGCAGGCAGAGCTACCTTTGACAACCAGGTTGGGATAGCGGTGGTGCCAAGAGCATCCCACCAAAGCTCCAGCTCCTGGAGGACAACGCAGGCCCCCCCAGCCAACCCCTTACCGCTCTCTCGCCCTCTCGCCTTCGCAGCAGCTCCTTGGTTTCCTCCTCCCAGCGCCCCGTGCGGCTCTGCAGCTGCTTGTACTGGGCCATGTGGGTGTCTACCAGGCTCAGCAGAGCACTGGCGTCCTGCTTCAGCCGGGATGCCTCCCCCTGAAACAGAGACATGATGGGGTCCCAGCATCTCCCCAGTGCTCCCCGGGAACCACGGCCAAAAGGGTGAGAAGATGCATATCCCAAGGCTCTCCAGTGGGGACAGAGCCCTGGGAAGGGCTGTGCTGATGGGCAGGGTAGTGGGGAGGGTGTGGGGGAAAGCAAGAGGTCCCACAGGCACACAGCCCTCACCTCAAAGGAGCCGATGTCGGTCTGTGTCAGGCGGGACAGGGAGCTGAGGAGCACCAGGCTGCCCTGATAAGCCTTGTCCGCCTCGGAGGCCATTCCGTCGGCATCAGCCTTCAGGCCTCCAGCCAGCGACTTCAGCTCCTCGTACCTGCAGGGATGTGGGACTGGAGAGCCTGGTACCAGCCAGGCTGCCAACCCCCCCACCCCAGCATTAATGCTGCCTTCTATACGAACTTGTTCATGTTCTCCAAGGCCCCATGCAGATTTATCATGCAGGAAAACCCCAATTGCAAACATCCCCTGCATCCCAGGCCCTCAGCCAAGCAGGGCGTCCACTGGCTCCTTATTCCTGCTCCAGGAACTAAAGGTGTTTCACACAGCTTGAACCCTCATGGGCTCCCCAGTGGCTCTGCTAATCCCTGCCCTACAACTGGATGTTTCCTCCTGCACATCCCAGTTCAGCTTCTTACCTTCCCTTAGGGCTGTTGCTCGCACCCCACCCACTAGTGGTGTGTGAAATCCCAGTCCCACCGTGGGCTCTGGAGCGGCACCACCCTGCCACAAAGGAATCATGGGGCTAAAGCCACCCTTGGGCTAAACCCAGACCAGATTTGCAACCACATATGGAACAGACTCCTCCCAGACATGGCATTAAACACCTTCCCTCAGCTGCTGGCAGTTCCACGGGAGCATCGTGGTCTGTGTAGTGGGAAGCAGATGCTCCACAGAGCTGCCAAATCTCCATCTCCACCGCTCAGACGTGCTGGTGACTGGAGTCCCAGCAAGTCCGTGCCTCCGAACACATGCGTTTCTGCAGCTCAGACGGGGCGGCAGCAAAGGGGACGCAGGTGCTTGGCCACCCCTCTCCTGCCTCCCACGTCCCCCTGTGACACACAGGCCAGCACAGCCCCCACTCACTTCCCGAGCAGCCCTGGCAGGGAGCCGGAGGCAGCCGCCTCTCCGCCGGCAGCCGCTCGCAGCAGCTCCAGCGCCTGCCGCGCGTCCTCCCGCGCCGCCCGCGCCGCCTGGTCGATGGTGTTGGCTGCCTGCGTGTGGCTGCAAAGGACAGAGCGAGGCTCGTGAGAAAGGTTTCCCACCGAGGTTCTCTCCACCACCTTCCTTTACTGTTGTATCCGGGGATGCTGGAGTGCACCCTCTCAGGAAACGCAGAGCGCTGGCAAAGGAGGTCTGTATTTCGCTTGTCCCTCCTGCATCTCTCAAGGGTAGAGAAGCACCAGAGGGGAGGCAGATGCTGCCTGTTCCAGCTGGACACACACGGGTCAAACTCTTATCACAAAGATGCTTCTAAATCACACTCAACTCTACCCTCAAAGGCAGCTGAGGACAACTTTATAGGGCAGCAAAGCCAGCCCAGCAGCTGCATCTTCCCCTGTTCCAGGCCTGGCACAGAGACTTTGGCAGCTGCAGCCCAGTGGGTTCACAAGGACCCCCCCAAAAATTACCTTCTGGGCACCCAGTGGGATCTCAGTCCCGCTCCCCTCTCTCTCGGCCGAGGGCGGGAGGAACTCACCTGTTAGCCAGTCTCAGAGCCTCCTGGGCCAGCATCACAAACTGACTCGAGCCCCCAGGAAGGCCTGAAACAGGAACGTTCTGAGGAGAGAGGGAGGCAAAGAGGTGTGAGTGCTTTTCCCCGCTCTCCATTCAGTTCAGCAGTGAAAGAGGCAACTGTAGCATGTTAAACCTCCACCAGCCCCAAAGACCTCTGCCAGCACCTCTCCACATCCGGCCTGCACAGAAAGGGCCACCAGAACACCTACACTCACAAACCAAACACAGTATCTGGAATTCCTTAAATCCTTGCTCTCTCCACGCGTTTTTTTCCCAGCCCTGGGCCAGACTAGGAGCGTGCCACACGAGGATGCTCTTACCACCCGGCGGAGGGCGGCTCCGCTGCGCTCCAGGTCCAGCCTCGCTCCCTCCAGCAGCTGCCGCGTCTCCTGCACCTGCCTCTCGTACTGGCTCCCCAGGGACCTCAGCCTCTCCACCGTGGCCTCGATCTCGCCCAGGCGGCTCTGGGAGCTGGGACCCTGCCCCTTCATCCTGGCCACACGGCCTTCCAGAGACCTGTCAGAAGCTGGTGAGATGGAAAGAGGACGGCTGAAGAGAAACTCACTGCCGAGCAGAAGGGCACAGGCAGCAAAACCCTCCCCGACACAGCCCAGATGGCCCCATTCCAGGGCAGTGGGTGGGTGGTACCTTGCAGGCTCAGGGCTTCCCTGAGGATGGTCCGCAGCGTCTCCTCAGCCACCTGCATCCTCCTCTCCAGCTCCTGGCTCTGGGCCCCACCATCAGCTTGCAGCCCTGAGAAGAGCAGCTCCAGCTCTGCCAGCTGCTGCAGGTACAGATCCACCTGCAACCACAGACAGACCAGGCCATCAGCACAACAAAGCCACAGGGAAAGACCGGGGTGGGAACCAGGTCCACAGTCCAGCCAAAGAATGGAGAGCAACGTGAAGGACCGTTTCTGGATGGGGCACAAGGGGTCAGTTCAAAGGGGTACAAAGCCAAAGTTCACAATCACTCCTCACTTGCACCAGGAGATGCTTGAGGAGGACATGAGGAAACGCTGAGGGTGAAGGAATCACGGCACCCCTTGCTGCTCAGGGGCCCTGGGACCGGCACAGATGCTCACCTGGGCTTTCACCTGGCTGTAGCAAGCTGGGCACTCACTCTCTTCGCAGTTGGGACCCTCAAAGCCGGGTTTGCAGATGCAGCTCCCATCGCTCCTGCACTGCAGGGGTTCGGCACCAACCGAGTTGCAGGCACAGGCTGCAGGTTGGAGCGAAAAGGGTTCAAAGGAGTCTGTCCCCACCTCAAGCCTCAGCACATCCTTTCATCACCCTCTCAGCCTTGCGCTGTGGTTCCTGCTCTCCACTCCCACTTTCCACCCTTGGCTTTTGTGGCATCCCCCTTCCCACCAAGCACTCGGGCATGGACTGTGCTACCCAAACAGTGCCCGGGTCTGACCTCTGCACTTGTCGGCGGGGTCGGGGGCCAGGGGGTTCCCGAAGAAGCCGTCCTTGCAGCGGTCGCAGTAGAAGCCGGCGGTGTTGTGGATGCACTTGAGGCACTCCCCGGTCTGGCGGTCGCAGTTCCCCACGGCGTTGGGCTCCACGTTGCCGTTGCACTGGCACAGCCGGCAGGGCTGGGAAGCCGCGGGGTCCCCAAAATAACCATCGGCACAGTACTCGCAGTTGTCCCCTGGGAAAGGAGAGATGAGAAGCTCATGCTCGTGCCTGCAGGGCAGAGGCTGCCTCGCTGCTTCTGCCCACCAGAGCCGGAAGAACAGCATCTCTGCCCTCATCACCACCACAGCCAACACATCAGGCAGGCTCCCAAAAGCTGGGTGCAACAGCTGACCTTGGCTAAGACATTTCCTATTTGTTTTTTTTTCCCCCTATTTTTTATTCCCTCCCTCTCCCACTCAGCCTTTTCCCATCCATATTGTGTTTAGACGAGAACCTTTCCTGGGGCGGGGCAATGTGTGTTCACAGCCCTTGGGGCTGAAACACCCTGTCTGGGGAAGGAGCAGCAGTGCCTCAGGCAAGCTGGGCGGAGAGGATGGGATGGATCCACCCAGCTCCAAGCACCCCTGCACGGAGGGTAGAAGCCCTGGGAAAAGGCAGAGCAGACGCAAGGAGAAGGGCATTACCAGCAGCTCCAGGGGGGCAGCGGTCACAGGTGACCTCCTGGCTGCCTGGCACCACGGAGCAGCCCTGGCCGTGGGCGCAGGGGCAGGTCCTGCAGCCGTGCGGCTGCCGGGGGTCGCGGTAGAAGCCGAAGGGGCAGCTGACGCTGCTGCCCACGTTTTCATCTCCAGAGTAGCATTCACCTGGAGGTGGAAGGAAAGGGCTTAGGGCAGTTTACTCACACCCCTGGTGGGACACCCTCCACCACTCCACCCACCGCAGCACACTCCAGCATCCTCCATGAGATACCTCAAGAGTCCCACACCTGTCCATACCATGCACTACATAAAATCATGGAACGGTTTGGGTTGGAGGGGACCTTTAAAGGTCACCCAGTCCGACTGCCCCTGCAATAAGCAGGGACATTTTCAACTAGATCAGGTTGCTCAGAGCCCTGTCCAACCTGAGGCATTGTCAGGCTTAACTTTAAAACAAAAAGTCAGAACAGTTTATTGCCATCAGGGCAGCAGGAGATGCCTTTTTCTCTCTCCAGTATGCATCATCTACACCCAATCTGACCCAAATGCATCTGGTTGCAGTGCTTCTAGGCTCTGAGGAGTTTTGTCTGGGATGGTCTCCCACATTGCAGCCCCCTGAGCCACAGAATCAATTACGTTGGAAAAGACCTCTGGGATCACCAAGTCCAACCTGTGACCCAACACCACCATGTCAACTGGACCAGAGCACCAAGTGCCATGGCCAGTCCTTCCTTAAGCCCCTCCAGGCACGGTGACTCCACCACCTCCCTGGGCAGCCCATTCCAACATCTGACCACTCTTTCTGCAAAGAAATTTCTGCCCAGTCAGTGCTCCCGACCCCCCCGGCTCAGCTCTTGGGACACAGGCAGCCGCCCTGCCTTTCCATATCCTACGTTTTCATTTCCTACAAGCACGGCGTGGTGGCGGCGGCAGCTCCCCTTACCAGTGTCAGGATCGCAGATTCCTCCCCCCTGGCAATTGCAGGGCACGCAGGTGCTGAAGGGCCCTCGGGCAGGGCTGTCTCTGCGGTAGCCAGGGGCACACCTCTCGCAGAACTGCCCCCCGTACGCCGCCGGGCACTCGCAGCGCTCCACCCACGGAGCGGGGACGCCAGGGACGGGCTGTGCCGACACCAGGGTGACGTTGTCGATGTAGCCAGTGCCTGAGGGGAGGTACAGCCCGTCACCCCTGGGGGACAGCGGCTCCACCTGCAAGACCCCCACGCCCGGGACCCGCACAGGTTACACCTTCTATTGCAACGCCCACGGGCAGATGGAACAGCCAAATCCGTTGCCACCTTGCTCGATCTCTTCATAATTTAACTTTGCCACCACAGGGCACTTATTATTATTATTATTATTACTTTCATAATACGTTTTATCAAAGGTGTCTCCACCTGGCGACCTGGCATCTCCAGGAATGAGGAGATGCCAACCTTGTGCTTGCAAGCCCTCCCCGCACTTACTGTACTCCCCAAAGGTGGCTCGGATCCAGAGGGCTGTCAGGTTTCCCAGCAGCCTGCGAAATTCCAAGTGATTCAGCCTCGGGCTCCACTTGCTGCTCGGGTGCTCGTCCAACCTGCCATGGGAGAGGGGAGAAGTGGAATTAGTTTCAGGAAAACAAGATGCCTCCACAAGAAAATGTGGCAGCCCTCACCCACCTCCCTCCTGAGCTCAGGGCTTTGAGGAACAACCTCCACCCATGCAACTGACCCCAAGCTGAGTACCCAGCCCAATCCCAAGCCAGAATTTCTACTGCTTCTCCCACAAAGTAACCCCCTTATCCAGGAGAGAAGCCCCTAAGGTGGATCCAGCCCAAACCAGGCCGCCACCTGCCACCTCCAAGGGATCACAGCTGAATCCAGGAGCCGTTCTTGCTCCTCCCTACCCGAAAGGCCCCAGCCTCCCCCTTCACCTGAACGTGTATGTGTGGCTGACACCGCAGGGCAGGACCTCCCCCTGGGGTAAGAAGGGGGCAGTGACTCTCAGGCCATCTCCTTCCAGGATCACGTCGTGTGGAGATGGCTGGAGTCCCCCTCGGTCCAGGCGGTAATCGAAGGACAGTGTCTGGCCATAGCTCAGTTGCTGGTTCCCAAGGAATTTCGCTGCAAAGCAAAAGGAAGCAAAACGAAAGGCTTAAAATCTTCCCTTCCTCCTAAAGGCTCAGTTCATGAGATCAGACCAAGCAAAGGGTTTGCTCTCAGCTCTGCCCCTCGGCGATCCCACACCTACCAGGTGCCACGAAGTAAATCGGCTCCGATCTCCTCGCCGCTATGAAGGCATCCCGATGGCGTGGGGACCACTGGAGCTGGGCTGGGGAACCGCTTTCATGGACACCTCGCCAGCCCTCAGCACCTGCAGCACCAACAAGGAGCCATCAGCCGGGACAGGGAAAGTGTTCCCAGGACTCCAGCAACTTCCTTGAGCTGCATCTTATCAAAGCCCTCCAGCTTCCTACTCCCAGCTTCTGAGGGGACAGCACATTTGTAAAACAGCCTGGATGGGCACAGAGGCTTCCTTCAAGTGGCAGGGAGGACATGCTGAATGAAGCCTATGCTCCCCCAAACCTTACACCCTACTTCTGCCTACGATCAATTCATGCCACCCATCAAAGCAGGGGTGCTGCAGCCCCAGGCAGGTTGGATAAAGACCCAAGGAGCAAGTGCAGCCTGGGGCTGACTCCCAGCAGGGCTGTGAACCAGGGAGCTCCTCCAGCACATCAAACGCTCCCAGGAGTCATGGGGATGTCCTGCTTGGGCCTCACCTTGCTGGAAGGTGGAGGTGATGTTGTGGACGCTGTGGTTGTCCGCGCTGACACACGTAGCCGAGTGCCCGTAGCAGAAGCAGGGGGAGCAGCCCATGGGGTTTCTGGCATCCAGGTTATAGAAGTGTCGCTTGCACCTGGGAAAATGTAAGAAGGTGACAAAGGCAAAGTTCATTTTTAATTTTTACTGGCCAACATAACCATTCTTTTAATGACAGCTGTGCAACGCAGCCATTGCCAGGGTTTAAGGTCATCACCAGGCTGGGATGGCAAGACAGGCATGTGCAAATGGCTTCCCACTGCTAGAGGGCAGGGTTAGATGGGATATTGGGAAGGAATTCTTCCCTTTGAAGGTGCTGACGCCCTGGCACAGGTTGCCCAGAAAAGCTGTGGCTGTCCCATCCCTGCAAGTATCCAAGGGCAGGTTAGATGGGGCTTGGAGCAACCTGGGATAGTGGAAGATGTCCCTGCCCAGGGCAGGGGGCTTGGAATTGGATGATCTTCAAGGTCCCTCCCAGCCCAAACGATTCCAGGATTCCATGACTCTGTGCACTTGCAGGGAGATGGAGGCCATGCCAGGCAGTGGTGCAGCACGTCCCCCGACACCCACCTCTCACAGCGCTCCCCGGCAGCGCTCGCCTTGCAGACACAGCGGCCGGAGCGACAGTCCCCGGAGCTGCCGGCCGGGTCACACTCGCACTGCAGGATCCTGAAACAGGGACAGCAGCGACCTCGACCTGGATTTCCAGCTCAGCCTGGGAGCTCAGTGCCCCCAGATACCATAGGAGAAAGCAGAGAAACACCCCCAGATACTATTCCTATGCTGGAAGGGGAAAAATAACAAGCAGAGTCATCTCTGTAAGGAAAACCTGCAGCACTGTGGGTGCCAAGCTGAGACTGCCCAGTGCTACCACCCCAGGACACCCCCAGCACCTGACCCACCCACAAGAGCAAAGTGAAGCTCTGCTGAGCTTAATAAACCCCAGCTGAGTTTAACAGATCCTGGCTGAGTTCCAACAGGTAGCAGCACCCCGAGGAGGCTGCAGAAGGTCAGGCACAGCAGCACTGCTGCAGGCAGGACCCCTCACCCACACCCTTTGCCTGCCTGCAGCCCCCAAAGGAGCAACAGAGGGGTGAGGTAAGGAGGGAGAGAGCACAGCACCGAGGAAGTCAAAGCAGAAGTGCTTCTAAAGGTATTTAAACAGGGCATCGTGCAAAGGAAGGGCTTGATTTTTGCATGCACATCCCCTTGTGAACGGTACTGACACCAGGCAGGCCCACGGCGCGCTGGTTCTGTTTTACATGGCCAAGCCCGGCTGATTGGCCTTATCTGGGTAATAAGACAACAGCCTCAGTGGGTGGTTAAGCTCAGATTTTGGTGCTGTTGCAGGACAGTGAGCTCTGCAGGCTGGCACAGAGGTCCAACCTCACTGGAGCCCGCTCTCTCCCAGCAAGGCTGGCTCAAGGCCATCGCTGTGCTGCCATGAAACAAACTCTGCCCTTGCCCGGGGTGTTTTCAGCCAGCTCGGGTGCTGGGAGAGCTCTGGGGGCCGTCCCTCCCCCCGTCCCCATGCCTCCGAGGGAGGTCAGCACTCACTGCCCGCTCCTCTGGCACCCCGCCTCGGACAGGGGCTCAAAGCCCGGCTGGCAGCGGTCACACTTGTCCCCCATCACGCCGGGCTTGCAGCTGCACCGGCCGTAGCTGTCACACTGCGGGCTGAGGGAGCCTGTGGAGAGAGGGGAAGGAGAGGTTGGGATAAGCACCTCCCAATGGGACAGGTGGGCAAAGCACCACACCATCACTGCAGCAGCAACCCGGCCCCGTGGACAGGTCCCCACCTGGGGTCCCCACACAGGGCTCAGAAAGCAGGTCTGGATGTTAAAAGTTGCTCCAGTCTCCCTGGGAAACTTGGAGGAGGTAAATCCCAGCAGATACTGACCAGATGCCCAAGATAAGGATCTTCTTCCCTACTCTAAAAGTCAGTGAGAAGAAAAAGATGGAGTCTAGGGAATTTTTTCTTCTTTGCCAGACCCTCTGCCAGTAGACATATCGGTGGAACTTGATTTTGGTGCCTCTACAAGGAACCCATGGGGCTGAGGGCAACGGCAGGATCTTCAGTTTTCAACCTACCAGCAGCTGTCCTGCTGTGCCAGGGCAGCCCCTTAAGGGGATATGTGCCCTCCCTCTCCCTTAAAGCCCATTGCTCTGTCCTCTTGCCACCTGTTTTGGATGTGCAGGTGATGCTTCTAATGGTCCTCCTGCATCAAGAGACCAACAGCCATTTCAAGTGCAAAGGCTGTAGACTCGAAGAGAGGAGGTTTAGATTGGACATAAGGAAGAAATCTTTTATAATGGAAGTGGCTGGACACCGGCACAGGTTTCCCTGAGAAACTGTGGCTGCCCCACCCCTGGAAGTGTTCAAGGCCAGGTTGGACGGCGCTTGGAGCAACCTGGGCTGGTGGAAGGTGTCCCTGCCTGTGGTAGGGGGTGGAATGGGATGATCTTTAAGGTCTGTGGGACTGTGACTATTTCAGAGGGCAGGTGGGTCTTGCAGCCTCTGGTCCGGTGTGTGGGGACCCAGAGCCTGACCTGCCCAGGTGCTCAGCGGGTGCTTCAGGCCCCCCTGGAGCCCTCCAGGCTGTTGTGCACGTACCCCAGGGGTGGCAGTGGCAGGGCAGGCAGCACTCCCGCTCCCGCCGTCGGAAGAAGCCCTCCCTGCAGCGCTCGCAGCGGGCGCCCTCCGTGTTGCCCCGGCAGCCGAGGCAGCGGTACCCGTCCCCCGTCTCCCGCAGGAGCTGCCAGTCGAAGACACACTGCCTGGACATCCCGTTGCAGTCGCAGACTGGGGAGAAGAGAGGAGAGAGACACTTCAGACAACGCTTAGAGATGAGGGTACCAGCTGTAAACTCACCCTGAAGGCCAAGGAATCAGCTCAGGCAGCGCAAGTGTCCCTTTCTCGCTCTGCAGGGAAGGATCCCTGAGGTTTTGTTTCACCCAGCCTCTGACCAGGCGTGAGTTCGGAAGGAAAGAACCAACTTCAACCGGGTCCCCCCAGCCAGTTCTTCAGTGCAGGGAGCGGCCTGTGATCCGAGGCACTCGGCGGAAGCGCGTCAGCCGAGAAGGAGACTGGCAATAAAGGTTTTGGCACAGGTCACCACACCTCACCCTCCCTGTGAAGAACAGCTGCAGCTGCCCACATCACTGCATGATGGATGCCAGGAAGAACAGGCACGAGACTCTGCATCCCACTACAGCCAGGACAGACGATTCCTCTGGAGAGCAGATGGGCAGGTACCTCCTCAGATGTGCCTCCTCCAGCACTCCATTGCCTTGTCCAGGTATTCCCTTGAAGGCACTTCTCATCTAAGGCCTCAGCAGCCAGTACTTGACTGTTTAAGCCTGAGGACCTTTATTCCAGATGCATCTCTCAGTGCCACAGAGGAAAGCAGGCACAGCTGAGAGGATGCTTGGCAAAGATAGGCAGGAGAATGAAACACCCCAAGGGAAAAAGCTGGGTCCTCAGGGGCACAGAACCTGCTGAGGAGCTGCTCCAAACCACCCTCATGCTCCCATGGGAGCCTCGACCTCCCTCTGATGAGCTCTGCTCACTGCTGGTCTCCTTGGCACAAGAAAGGTGGTCCCCAGCTGCCCATCTGCTGCTTAGGTCACCTCTGAGAGCATGGAGAAGTGGAGGAAATCCAAAAGCAAGTGGAAATCTGCAGCATGGACACAGACAGTGCCCTGTACTTGACACACAGAGAGGCTCCTCCTTCCCAGCGCTCTTCTGGCACAGCTCAGCCGCAGGATACAAGGTCCCTGTCCCTCTGCGTCTCTGATTCCCAGCACCAGGCTCAGGCTCCTGCTCTGTACTCACACCTGGGCACCACCCTCCCTCCCACACACCCATCGGCACCCACATTCCAGACAGAGGCACTCAGCCGAGCCTCTGCCAAGAGCAGACGTGACCTCATGCACCAGCAAACAGGGAGAGAGATTTTTCCAGCTCCGGCAAACACGGCTCTTCCCTCGCAGCCTGGCTGCCAGGAGACCGAGACCCAGATGCGGGAGGGGACCTGTGGGCACAGAAGTCCTGCCCCCAGGGTGTGGGAAAGCATCCCCCAGCCTCACTGGGCATCACCAGTGACCCAAGGACACGGACAGTACAGACCAAGAGCAGCAGCATGGGACTTCCTCAAAGTCTTTGTGCTCACCTTCACCACGGGAAGATCCCACTTGGGGTGGATCCCACCCCCACCCCTTCACACTGCAGCGAGATCTCAAGTTGGAAGGGACCCATAAGGATCTTTGAGTTGAACTCCACCCACGCATCACCCTACCCTACATCTACGTAATCCGGAGGATTTACTGGGTTGCCAAATTACAGGCGTGAGCACCATTCCCCCAGGGAATGAAAACCCTTTTTCAGGTGTTGCTCCCTGGTTGCAGCATGTTAGGAGCCAGTTCTCCTGGCACAGATTCAGGTCTCGCTAATCCAAAGTCATTTAAGAAGCTGTGGCAGGTTAGTGCCATCACCCCACCAGTGTGGCTGCTCCTGGTCTTCTCCTGGAAACCTGAGAGCTCAGGCAGGCTAATCCTTATCCAGAGCAAGAGGTGGAGCACGTAGGAACTGCTGGAAGATGAGGACCAACTGGGGAGAGGATCATTTCTGTATCCAGATGCCCTGGGGCTCTGCTCTGAGATCATCCACGGAGAAGAGCAGGCTCCCTAGAGGAGAAGCTCTGCGGCTGGATTTCTTCAGTGCTACGCCAGGATGCAGGAGGTACACGGAACGCATCCAGCAGGACATCATTCCCCCAGCTCCCACCCCAGCAGAAAAAAGCATGAAAAACGCCTGACTGCTGGGGTGAGATGAATTCCCACATCAGAAAGGCTTGGAGAAGGAGATAAACAGCTTCAGGCCTCTTAAATTGTCTTCTTAAATTCACAAAACCAGAAAACGGGGCAGGGTCTGCGTGGAGCAGATCCAACAGCCCCGTACACATGAGCCAGCCTGCAAAGACCCCTCCTTCCATCAGGAGATCAACACAGCTGTGCATGCAGTGAAGCCTCCACGTCAACACAAGCCATTCCCTGCTCCATGGTCTCGGGACAGCAACTCCGAAGGCCGTCCAGCCTGCTGCCCAAGTCTGGGTATCCCCATTGCCCGACTCCTTTCTCACAGCAAGGACACCTGCCCGGGGCTCCCGGGGTTCCGTCAGCCTTGGCAGGCACAGATCCCACACCAGGAGCCAAAACCTGCTGTTTGGTGCCTTCTTCTTTCCAACACCCTGAGTTAAACACCTTGCTGGTGCAGCAGAGCTCTGACCTCCACAATCCAGCTCTTCCCTGAACCCTGGGAGATCCCTTCAGCCATCCTGTGCTGCCACACACAAGGCTCCACACGGATCAGAGCACAAGTGTCCTGACCCTGCTGCTCTGCTGGATCACACCTGAACCCAGTTTGACCTGAGCACTTTGCAGGCAAAACAGCATTCATTACATGGGCTAATTACAAACCCACATCTAGAGCTGGGACTACAGAGAGCACCAGGGAGAGACTAAGTTACATCACCAAGCCCCCTCAGAAAATCCGCTGCAGCATAAAAACACGGTTGGTATCGACTGTTGCTTTTACACACACACAGAAAGAGGTTCAAGAGTCCATGGAAAAGGAGCAGTTTCCCACATACAGCCAGGAAGGCAGTATTTTTAAACTTGCATGTAATTAAGGCTGGTATAATAATTAACCCAAGCAGCACATAAGGCAAAACAAGTCTTTTTTTTTTCTTTTTTTAAAAGAAAAAACCTAAACCAAACTATTTATTCAGCACTTATTACACCCCTGTTGCACCACACTTAAAACTGATAAAATCCAACTTCAAGCCCAGTAGCGTTCAGAACACCAGCAAAGCAGACAAAAAGAATTATTTACAAAATTAAAAGAAGAAGTATTTACAAAATACGAGTGAAACTCTGATTTTGCCAAACATACCGGAGGCCAGTAAAACTGAAACCCTGCTACCCAATCACCACTGGGCTGGACACGCTCAAACCTCCCTGCACTACGCTCTCTGCTACAACTGCACGTGCGAGAGGATCCGCTGGATTTTTAAAGCTCATCATCAGTCTAAGGACCACAGGAGACTCGCCGTCTCACAGCAGGGCTGCGGGCACCTTGTGAGCCCCACAGACTTGCACGACCTCCAAACACCACCGTGCTGCTACATCAAACCGGATCCTGGACGTTTCCAGCTTTTCTCCCGGCTTGGGGAAGGTTCTGGTTACAGCAGCGACAGCCTGGACGATGCTTGTGCTCAAACCCACATGCCACCCCAGCAGCAAGGCTTCGTACGGAGAGCAGCAACCTAACTGCACGCAAATAATTTATTGAACGGGGATGCCAGTGAAAAAAACCAAAAGTCTACGTGCTCATGGGACGTTAAACCCTGGAGGAAAACCAAGCAGCACCTACCGCCCCAACGCTAAGCCCGAAGGCGGGAGGGCAGAGCGCCCCGGCAGGGCGCTGTGCTCCCAGTCAGCTCCCAGTTGCGGGCACTGGGAGAGAGCTGCGAGCACACCCGCACGCCCGAGCGGGACCAGCCGACCCTCCCCAAGCCTCACCTTCTCGTCTTTGCGCGCTCGGGGCCGCGGGCAGGAGGGACGCGGCGAGGCAGGCGAGGGGCAGGAGCCAGCGCCCGGCCATGGCTTGGTGCCGGGGAGCACAGGGAGCCCGGCCCGCCGGGATCGCCACCAGCGCTGCCCCGCTGCCTTGTCTTCCCGAGTGTTTTTTATCGGCTGCCCCACCCGAGTCCCTCCCAACAGGAAGGAGCACGTGTGCCGTGGGCTGACTCACCGCGAGCGGGGAGAGCCCAGCCCAGGCTCCGCAGACAGGCGCCCGCCCCGTCCACACAGCACCCCGAGGAGCTCCTGCCTTGCCTGCCTGCGCCCTCCCAGGGCTGATGGCTCACGGGCAGGGGAATGAAATCTACCTGGAGCCCCTGCGGACGCCCCTCCTGCCCGTCCCACTCGCCCACCTCCATCCCCGGCGCCTCGGCGGGCAGGGCAGGGCAGGGCAGGGCACCGGGGCTGGCTGGGAGGGCCGGGCTGTCCGGGCACGCAGGCGGCTCGCAGCGAGCGAAATGAAACACGATGAGCTCACAGGAAGCCTGGGGAGGGTGGCTGGGGGCTGTCTGCTGGCAAGCCAGGCCCGGCCAACCAACCTGCAAGAGCAGGGCTCGTTTCAGGTGACCAGCGGGGCTGGCGATGCAAAGAGACCCCCAAGGACAGCTTGGGTAAGTGCTCAGAAAGCAGATCAGTAGGGATTTACCAGATAAGCGTCAAGGTCAGGAAATCCCCAGACCTAGAAATGGGGTGGAGGCAGGAATCATCACACCTTTGCCTGCTTTTGCTCCCAAGTGGGAAAATGAGTTAGGTGGGTCCTTGGGCTCAGCGAGTACATCCACTTTCATGCTAGAAGGAGGATGAGGAGTGGAGACAAGAGAGGGGAGAAGGCTGGTCTGAGACTGCTGCTGGAGCCAAACAAGGCATAAGAGCCAATTCCTCCTTGTTCCTCGCCTTTGCCTTGCAGGAGGGACACGAAGACTTCCACAGAAGAGGGAAATCTGGAGGCAGTGGTCTTCCTCATCCTGCATGCGCCAGGATAAGCGAAAACACCGGCACATCCACCTGCCCTGCCAAAGCAGCCGACCAGGGGAAGGATGGGCCCTCATGTTACCACCACGAGACACCTACTGTGACAACTGACTGCGAGTGGTCCACGAGCACCTTTAGATGGAATGAAGACACCTAACAAATTTGTCCCCTTTCAGGTCCCCTCCTCTGTTAGGGATTTAAACTCAATCCAGGGCGCTGCCCTGCTGCTCGTTTCAGAGCTGACAGACCCGGGTGATTAACACTCCTAGTCTGAGCATCTTGCAGTGCCCTACAGCCTCCAGACGCTCCAGACACCTGGAGCTGACTCAGAGGGCTTTCCTCTGTGCCTCCTGGTGATCTCATGGGCGCAGCCAGCCCGAACTCACCACATCTCTGCACCTCCCTTTGCCAGCCGTACCTGCCTCTGTTGATTGAGTCAACTCGCTTTTATAAACAGGCGGTTTCCTTTTCATTTCACTTGCTGGATCTTAATATAGCCCACAACAAGGAAACCAGCTCCCCGAATGCAATGGTGGCACAGTGGGGTTTGGCACACAAGCTTGTTTTATCTGGTTTTTATTACTTTTTTTTTTTAAAGCGAAATAAAACTATTTATGGTGTTCGCACCAATTTAGCAGTTTTTAGGATCCGCTTACACCTCTAAGGAAACACAATCCCTTTTGCTCTAAAGTACCTCAGTTACCTGAAACACCTCTCCTGTGTCCTTCCTACTGCTGACACCCCTGTGCTCAGGAAGCTCATCTCCTCCAGCAGCATGGAGCGCACAGCAGTTCCTTTGGACCTCACCCAGCCCTGGGCTGACTTCTTTCTTGGAAAAACAGCTCTTGCCATCAGGAAGCTTTTCCTTTATCTGACTCCTCCATGTTATCCCTTCTATCTCACTGTTACCACCCCACCTCTCACCCCACTGTGCAAACAAGGCCCTGACACAGCTCGCTCCTCAGTCATTCCTGCGTGTTTATTTAGGTTACTCTTACCTCGTCATCCTCCGCCATCCTGCAGGATCACCTCTGAAAACCACAGGAATGTGTGCCTCATCCTCCTTCCAGGTCACCTCTGTAAACCACACGAACATGTGCCATGAAACCACCAAAAAATGTATTTTCTGGGACCCCTGATTTTCTGGTCTGGAACAAAGAGCCTCCCACCACCCTCCACAGAGCAAACGTCGCCCGTCACAACCCATTGCTACAGCAGCACCCTCCAGAAAAGGTCTCACATGAACATGGTTAACAAAAATGTTACCTTTAGACTGAGCAGAAGCCTAAGCAAAGGGAGGCACGAAGAGTAGTGGTGGTCATCACACACTGCGGTTTTTCTGCACTGGAGAACCCGTGTCTTTTAATCTGCAGCACAAGAAAGCGTTCTGTGTTCATTCACAATGGAGCCAAGGAAGCTGCTGCTGCAGGGAGGCCACCACAGAGGCTCACACGTTCATCAGTCCTGGAGGATGTGGCCATGGCAGAATGAGCAACTCCAAAGACAGTCTGAATCTCCATAACGATCTGAATTTTGCTGTTGGTTGCAGGTGGCAAGTAATGAGGTCCCACAGCGATAGTTTTATTGATGTAACTATGGGAAAAGAAACATTTTGGTGGCTCATGACAGATAAACACCATGATGCTGCACGTGTCCTTGTAGCCCTGGTGTCCCCAAAAGCCACCCTCTAGCAGAGACCCTCTGAGCTGCAACATCCTCCAGGAGGAAATCCTCTGGGATCTCCTCAGTGTGGAAAATCAGGGATCACGGTGTGCCAGCATCACCAAACGCCGGTGCGGCGACACGGCCTGGACTTCGGTGTCTCCTCAGCCGGTTGGGTGCCCTGGGAAAAAGTCCCCCCATCAGGCACCTGGAGCAGTGCAGAGAGCTGGGGCAGAGGCTCCACCGGGATAGGCAGAGGCAGGCAGGGAGCAGGCAGGGACACTGGGGGTCACGGTGAGCAAGCAAGGCAGCGGCGGCAGCGGCACAGCAAGGAAGTGCCATCACACCTGGCCTTGCCTCGCCTGTGCCCTGCCCTGCCCTGTGAGGGCTGACACAGACAGGGATGAGGGAAGGCATTTCCATCCAACTGCCCCCCATGCCCAGCCTCTGTGGGGTATTTTTCACGTGGCATTCCTGATGTTTCTGGGACGGGGACACACCGAAGGTATTGGACCAGCAGCCAACCAGAGAGATTAACTAACCAGAATGTGATCCAGCACATCACAGAACATTGCCAGCTCAGAGTGACAGCTCCATGTCCTCCTCTCCATCCTCAGATCCACATGGACACTACAGCTGCATCCTCCAGGCAGTTGTTCCCAGCACTTTTTACTTCTAAAAATATCTTGTCCTCCCCAGAAAGGAGAAGGAACCCAGCTCCATTTGTCCAGGCCCTCCTCGTTGCCATCTGCTCACCAGGCCCCCCTTGCCAGCCTCCTGCTTCTCTAGAAAGCACAAGAGACTGTGGAGCTTGAAGTCGGACACTGAGAAAAACCTCAGGGAGTTAAGAGGAGGAAAAAAGCCACAACAGCATGGCTTGGCCATTGGCTTGGCAGGGCTCCCCCTCAGGCACTTTTGAAGTTGGGCACAGCCCACGCAGAGAATATCTGAGGAAGGTGTCTCTACCTGGGCTTCAAAACATCAGTCAAACACTTTGGTGACCTGGAAACCGTTGTCATGGTCCCTTGGGTCTGGGTCTGCTCCTCCCTGTGACAGATTTCTGTGTATTTACTCAGGTTACTCTTACCTCATCATCCTCCACTGTCCTTGAGGATCACCTCTAGAAACCACAGGATTGCATGGCTCATCCTCCTCCAAGATCACCTCTGAGACAGATTTGCACAATGCCCACAAAAAGCTGAAGAAAAAATCCTGAAGATACAATAAAGGGCACGGACTTGCTTCCTAAACTGAGTATTTGAGCCCCAAAACGGTAAGAGGCTCCATGTCAACCTACAGCTCATGTGAGGTTGGGACCATCCCACCACCCAATTCTCTGCTCCTTGACTGCTCCCTACAGTCCAGCTGAAACCTCAGATTTTGCCAGCTGGAATTTGCCCAACAGAAGTACTGGTTTAAAAAAAAAAAAAAAAAAAAAGGTATTTTAGAAAACAAATTCATTAGTGGCAACTGCAGAATGAACGGCTGAAAGCAGACAAACTGAAATACAAAAATTAATGAGAAGAACTTACCAGCTGAGAAGGGATTAGCTCTGATGCAAGTTAATGAGATGTGCATTTTCCTCTGCTGAGAAAAATAACAGAAATCCAGCTGGAGATGTAAGACACGTGTGATTGCAGAACAGCCTAATCTGTTATCAGTGTAATCCCTCCTTACAAACTTACTTAACTCAGGAATCAAATTTATCTCAGGCTCTGGCAGACAGGACCCAGGAACAACACAGAGTGCCCAGACTTTATGGCAGTTCCCAGTGAGGAATTTCAGCATCTTTATTCAGGGTTTTTGTTTTTTCTTCCCAAGAGCCCCATCCTTTTCCACATGCTCAGCTAAAAGGATTTTACCCTAGCAGTGTAAAAACACACCCCAGTTCCCCAGGGCTTTCCAGGAGGACAGTGCAGCTCCAACAGCATCAGCACTAACAACATAATCTTTTCAAGTCCTGGAAAACCAGCATCTTAAAACCCATCATAGCCACGGCAACGGAGCAGAGGACACAGGGGGAAACCATCATCCCTATGGCCACTGGCACCCACCACATCCATTTCCAAATTTCTTGTCCCTTTCTCCCCACCTTAAAACAGGTCACCTAATTAAGCAAGAGATGAATCTCGTAACTGAGACAATACCCACCCCCCCACACCCCAAAGAAAAAAAAGCAATACTCCAAAGAATGCCCAAGGTATAAGGGGTTACAAATATTCAGACTTTATTATAAATAAGAAATACTGTTTTATACATAAAAACTGCAAGTGTTGCATTTTGTTCACTGCCCCAGACAGCAAGACCACAGATTAAGGCAAAAAAAAGCTGGAGTGAAGGCACGTACTGAGGGGGCCACAGTCAGGAACAAGGTGATGAAGGGACTGACACCCAGCACTCCACCAGCAGCTGTCGCGTCATCACATTACGTAAAAGAAATAACTGGACTTATACAATGAATAATGGCTGTAATGCAGTAGTGATTAAAGATCGCTTATAAAGATTTTTTTTTTCATTTAAAAATAAAATTCTGTTAAAAACAGCTTAAGAAAAAAAAAACAAAACAAACAAACAAACAAAAAAAAAAAACCCAAGAGAAGAAAGCAGGAAACCTTAGGCCTGAGGTCAGCCAGGGCATGTGCGCATCTTTGCATCTGCTCTTCTCACAGCCTTGGCAGAGGTGACACGGTTACAGCCATCTGACCAGAGCAGCCAGCGAGCTCTCCTCCAGGTGTGTTTGCAGCCAGGAGGGAAATCCCAAGCTGGTAAATGCCAGAATCTCTAAGGGAAGGGGTACAAGAGCGGTGCGGGAACACCCCCCGCCCTGCAGCGCCGTCCCCAAGGGTGCACTGAGCCTCCTGCCTCGCACAGTGGTATCAGGATGTCCCTAAGTCCAGCTCTCTGAGCACTCAGCGCTGGATCCAGTGTCCCAGCTGTGCTACAGCTCCTCACAGCCCAGCTGCAAAGCCACAGCTCCTGTCCCTGTCCTGGCGCAGCATCCCAGGGGACAAGGCACACGGAATGGGGTGCTGTGAGCACCGTGGGGCAGGGCTGGCTTTGCAGGGAGGGCTGGAAAGCATCCACCCGACAGGCAAAGTGGTTATTGATGGGTGCTGAGGATACAGGAGAAGGAAGAAAGGAGCCCAGCTGGGAGAAATCCCAAGTTTCAAGGGAATGACACGGAGAGAAGCGATACACGGTGCGTGCGCCCCAACGGCTACAGGGGAGAGCACGTAGAGGAGGCCAGGCTGTGCCACTCTGGAAACATGGCTGAGTATATTTACACACACATACGCACACAAGAGAGACTTCCTCACACTATAATCATGATTTAAAAAAAAAAAAAAAACAGAAAAAAAAAAGAAAAAAAAATCACATTCACACGAAAAAATATAAATTTGAAATAATTAATAGCACCAGTGTGTGTCAGATAATAATTTCTTCCCCGCTACGCAAACATACAAAGTTGCATAGTGTTTAAGGATAGATATATACTGGGTCTCAGGGAGAGGGGGGAGGGATGCCAGGCTGGAGGCAAGGAGGAAGCCCAGAGGATGCTCTCCCTGGCCCTCCCACCCAGCACCAGCGAGCAGCTGGGAGGCACTACCTGGGGAGGGAGCCTGCCAGGGAAGGCGGTGGGAGCTGTGAAATGCAGAGCTGCCACCTGAGCCTGGCCTGAAGTCCCTGTGCTGCGGTGGCTTTATGGTGACCAGGAGGCAAAAAGAAAGGAGGGCACTGGAAAATTCCAGCTCTTCCCACCAGCTTAAAGACAGGCAAGAGGCCAGAGCAATGCCAGGAGGTACAAAAATGCCACTGTCCTCCTTCAGGAAAAAGACGCGGAGAAAGACAAGACTTTTCCCGTTTCCACCCACGTGCCTCCTTCCTTCCCCACCCGAAGACATTCGGCGTGGAGGCCAGTGCAGCTGTCGGAGCTCTCTGGATGGCAGCTCTCCTCTTCAGCAAGACTTGTCCTGCTTGAACGAACTCATCTGTCAGTCAGGCATTCCGAGCCTAAAAAACCAGATCCTCTGGCAACTCAGTAGCAACAGATGGGAAGGCAGCTCGTGGCTTCCACGCTCTGGCAGTCTGGACTACCCAGCAGGCAGCAGCTTTCAGACCGGACCCAAAACTTTTCCACAGACCAGGAGTGGGGCTGGCAAGACCCACCACTCCACCAGTATCCCATCTTCCCAAAAAACTCCAATCAGACTGCTTTTTCCTCAGAGCGATGCATCATCACAGAAAGCATTTCAGAAAGAGGCTTGAGCTATTTTGTCAAAGGCTACCAGCGCTGTCGGATTGGCCACTAGGTAAGGATGAAAACAACAAATTCACAGGGTTAGAAGTTGGGTACAGAGATCTGAGTGCAGCTATACTGGCCATTACAGTAATACTTTGGTAGCCATCCCCTTCCTTC
Source organism: Pseudotriccus pelzelni (assembly GCA_035584735.1). Classification (NCBI taxonomy): domain Eukaryota; kingdom Metazoa; phylum Chordata; class Aves; order Passeriformes; family Tyrannidae; genus Pseudotriccus; species Pseudotriccus pelzelni. Next base: position 24,060,188 of record JAWMRA010000005.1, on the reverse strand, counting down.
ATAGGAACAGAGAGCTCCGGGACTGAGGATTTTACAGTCAAAGGGAGAAGAGAGGAGAGAAAGTCGGGTTAGTTTTGCCTTGCTGTGTACAGCTCACATGGTTATTTCTGAACCACAGTATAAAGAGTCCAGAGCATCTCTCATCCTGGCACTAATCAAAGGGAAACTGTGTCTGAGGAAGGGGCAAAGGCGGAGTGCTCAGGAAAACAACCTATATAAAAAAAAAAACCCCTTTGATGCCCAAAGACGGATATTTAATTTGCTTCTCAAAAAAAAAAAAATTAAAAAAAAAAAAAAAATCTTTCAACTTATCCTGATTTGAAAAAGAAAACAGCGGCTGCGAGCAGCGAAGAGGTGGGGATTTGGAGAAGGTACTGTGTGTGAAGGCACTCCGGAGCCGAACCACCGCTCAGGGGGAACACCCCCCACCCCCAGCGCACCCTTAGGGTTTCTCAATGGACGGGGTGTTGAAACAGCCAGATGGCAAGGTCTTCCTGATGTCTTCCAGGTTGCTAATGTCCTTCAGGATCTCTTCAATGTCCCTGTTGTAGGCCTGTATCGCATCGTCTTGCTTCTTGGCTTCTCTCTCAAGGAAAGACACTTTCTGGTCCAAGTCGCTGTCTTTCATCTGGTCTTTGGCACTGTTCAGGGTACCCTCAATTTCATTCAGTTTGTTCAGGTCCACCGTCTCCAGTTGCCCTGAAAAGCCAGAAGCAAATAGTGAAGCGCATTAAAAACCCTTTGATGTCCTAGTTTTGGGTGCTGACACAGCTGAGCCCGCAGCCAGACCCCCATCGGGCCATCTCTGCATTAGAGACACCTGTTAAGACAGAACCAGCCACACGGGTGACACCTTCAGTGTCCTCAGCTTGCAGAAAACCACCACTGAACACAGCACAACGAGCTCTGAGGCTACCCCAACAAAGCAAAAACCCCGAGACGTGCCAAAACCACATAAACCCCATTTCAAGAGGTCAACAGACCCATCTGATTCCTTGCATGGCACTAGCAGGAAAACACTCCAAGGCATAGGGCACATTAAGGACAGTCCTACCTAATTGATCCAGCAGGTCATTAATGACAGTGAGTAGGCTGTTCACAGAGTTCTTCGCTTTCCTGGCATTATCTTCCGCCTCCTGAGCAGCCTGTGAGGCCTGCAGGGTGTAAAAGAATGAGAGCACAAAAAACTGTTGCCTCTGCCCAAGCAGTTAGTCACCCACTAACTGGATAACACTCATGGATAACACTCATGCACTGAGATCTTTACCACGATGCTGGAGAAGAATGACAAACTTCAAATAATCACTTTTCTGATTATTTCAGATTATATCCCTGAGAGCTAAGCAGGATTTTGCAGGGAAAGTCAGAGCAGAGTCAACAGGTCTACAGTCAAGTTCCAATCAAAATCAAAGGGAAGTGTTGCATTAAGAAAACTGGCTCTCAAATCCCAGCATGGAGCCTCCTACACTAATGCACCAGAGCTGGTCTCGTGTTCTCGATCCCACTTAAAACTTGGAAGGGTTTGAATACTGGCTGGACCCAGCGCTGTCTGTGCAAGGGGAGAGCAGGAGGAAAGCTTTTGCCTCGCCAGGACAGTGGGGAGAGGGCAGCTCCTGGCCACTGTCACCTGCCAGCGCTACTTACCATGCCTGCCATCATCATATCCTGCTCAGCATCCGCCTGCTTCCGCTTCAGCTCTTTCTCTGCGTCCTGCAGCTGCTTCATCATGTCATCCACCTCCCTGGCCAGCCCCGTCACGTCGGCAAAAGTCTTGTCAGCCTCGGCTTTGGCAGCAGCAGCACTCTACAGCCAACAAGGGAGAGAGGATGCAAAAAAGAGGATGAAGCGGCACAACTTCCTCCTGTCCTTCCCATCAAAATGCACCGATTTCCTGTCGTGTCCACACGTGGGAACACAGCTGAAAGCACACGTGGCTCACCAGGAAATACCGGAACAGAGTTTATGCAGCTACACACCAGCGTCTCGGGGAGGGGGTGGTTGCAGACTGCTAAGGACTCACCTTCTGAACAGAGCTGGCGATTTTCTCAGCATCATCCGCTCTAGCCTTGGCCTCACGGGCATCAGCAGCGGCGTTGCCCAGCGCCAGCTCCGCCTGGCGCGTCTTGTTGTTGGCTTCGGCGATGGTCTGGGTGATGGCAGGGATCCTCTTCAGCGCCTCCTCGGCCGCCGTCTTGTTATCATTCACCCGCTTGTCGAAGTCTAGGGAGGGGCAGAGCACACCCTTAGCGGGAGAGAGAGCCTTGGGACGCTCGTCTGACCGAGGCCCCGTGACATCGGAGGGACCAAGAGCAAACTGGCATCAGCTCCCCCCGTTGCACACCTTCTGATGCTAAATAAGGAGCTCAAAGGAGGTTTCCAGTTGCTGAAAACGCTTGTTATCTTTTTAAGGAAAAACAAGCCTAAAGAACCCACCCAACACTCAGGTGTGGGCAACAGCGCAGCCCGTTTAAGCAGGATACTCCCCCCACTAAGTGACTTGTCACACTGGAATTGAAGGGTTCACTGCCAAGTGCTTCCTCCTTACCTTTCAGGTTGCTGAGGATGGTGTTGGCCTCCTGTAGTGTGCCATTGCCCTTCCGAGCAGCTTCTTCAGCCAGGGCTTTCGCTGCATCTGCTCGAGCCAAGAGCTGGTCTGCAGTCTGAGGAGACACGACACGGATCAACATATTCTCACCTTCAGAGGGACAACCATGTAGGTGTACCAAAAAGTGCTGCTCAGCCTGAGACACCAACACCACCCAGGACAGCAGTGCTCCCTCTGAGACCAGGGGAATGTAGAGACCTCTGGAATACTGTTCTGAATACAAAAGACACCACACCTGGCAAATATCCCCCTATTTGCCCTTACAGCTTTTAACATCTTTCTGCACCTCCTTTCTGGGACCACTCCTCAGCATTCTCATAATTAACAAGCTGCAATAAGACTAGACATCTGGCCAGTTACTTCTTTTCTTTTGTGCTTTTTTTGGTGGGGTTGTTTTGGTGTTGGTTTTTTTTTTTCAGGGGACAAAAGCCTGCACAAAGCAGAACTGACCTGCTGCTCCGTCTTCCCTTTCTCCAAGAGGTTCTTTACTTCAAGCTCCTTTCCTTTCATGTCTTCTCTTAAGTCCTCGTAATCCTTCAGCTTCCTGGCAATTAGCTGATCTAATTCCTCCGCTTCCTTCTTGATCTTACTTGCCTCATTCTGCAGGTGGAAATCAGAAACAAACGCAGATTCCTGAATGTTAAAGAATTTCTGAGCAGGTGGCAAGTTTTTGCACTTCTCCGTTCAAACCAAGACGTTTGGCAAACGTTTCACTTGGATTTTTGTCCTTCAGAGACTGGGGGAAGTGGAGGTTTACGTAGGTGTTTTTCTGAGTAAAAGTTGCAAAACACAAGTGTGGTTTATGCCTAGATGGACAAAAACCCCACAGAGTGTTTTCATGCAGAGAGCATTAGCAGAGCACATGAAAGGTACGCCTGCAACCTGGAATCTTCAGGGAATACTGCACGTGGTGCTGCCCACACGTACCTCTAGCCCCGTGGAATCCACCGTAGGCAGGCTGGTGAGATTAGCGTAGATCTGCAGGGCCCTGTTTCCTGCTTCCTCTGCTTCAGCAAGCACCTTGTTGGCCTGTTTCTCTAGGTCTCGAGAAATATTCCTTGCTTGATTATACCTAAAAAATCCACAAGGTTCCAGTTACGCTACAATATTTTTTTGTAGAACTGAACTTTAATAATGAGAGAAGCTAAGAAATTGAAAACCAACTCCCATAAAATGCTTAGTTTTAAGCACTGCTCTAAAGCCAGGGAATAGAACCAGTTTTCTATTATTGACTCACTTCTGGTTGAGCTCATCAATGTCCATGGCAGTTTGGTTTTCTCCAGCCAGGGTCTTTAGCAGCAGCTGATACGCTTCCGTGGAAGTATCATTTGCAGCCTTGGCTACACGAACAATCTCATCAGCTTCTTTTTTGTGTCTGGACAAGATTATGGGGGAAAAAATAATGCCATTAGGTTTGTCAGCCAGTAGTTTCTGTCCTCAGTTCTAGAGTTTATTCTCTCTTACTTTTCCTTCCTCCTCCCAGATTTAAATATGGGAGATGCCGAAACATTTGCAATGGAAGATGGTTGTCGTGCCCCCTGTTCACACCTCTGGTGTCTGCCCTCAACGCCACACAGGCGTGAGCCCACAGTGACGGACTCTTACTCAGCACAGGCCGTGTTTTTCCTACCCAGCAAATTAAAATCTGCAGGGAAGAGCAGGGCCACGAGGAGTGTGCCTTGCCACAGCCTACCTTTCTGCCAGCTTACGGGCCTCTTCTGCCAACAGAGTCATGTTGTTGGGATCCCCGCTTTGCTCCGGAGGTGCAATGGACTGGAAAAAGAAAGGAGAAAGAAATCCCTAGAGCTCTTCTTTCATCTTTGACTCATCTTTGCTTTAAATATTTATTGCCATGATCTAAATGCTTAGAGATGTGTCTAACCTACTTCTGAGTTCTCTGTGTTTTTCTTAACCACTGGTCACCCCTCAAACACAAAGGTTTTGACATTTATTTAAGAGTTCTTCTGTTGGTTTCTTTGAGCGGAGGCTAAGACACAATCTCTGACAGACACTGGTGATTATTTTCCACGGTGCAAATTTGCTATATCAGAGAGAGACCAAGCAGAGGAAAGCACCAGAGGGCACAGAAGTAAAGGCCCTCTCCTCTCCCAGAGGTGTGGGATCTCAGCAGCACACTCACCACGTTGTCAGCTGCCACCTTTGCCTTCTCCAGCATGTCAGAAGCCAGGCTGATGAGGTCCTCGGTGTCCTCCACCCGCACCCGCGCTTGCTCCGCCAGGTTCTCCGTCTCCCGCACCGTGCCCTGGATGTTCCTCAGCCTGTTGAGCTGATTTGCCAGTGTGCTGTTGATGTCTTTGAGACGATCCATGAGGCCCTGATCCACGTCTGGAACACAAGATATGAGAGAGAGGAAGCAAAATTAACTACAGCAGGAGGAGAAGCTGGAGCAGCAGTTCACTGCTGCCCGCACCATAGTGGAGTTAATCCTCTACTGAAGGGGGACCAGCAAAGCTGTTTCACAAGTCACTCAGCTTGAGATCAAAGTCACCATCAGAATGTGCTCCAAATATGAGAAATGAAAAGCCATTAACTACTAATAAGACAACCCTGCTGCGTGTTGGAACCGACTGTGATGGGGGATTTTGGGTTCAGAATCACATTTCACCTCTGTCACTGACTTAAAATCACAACAGAGCTGCTCCTCAAGAGGTATGAAATATCTGCTTTGTGAGTTCTCTTGACTCCTAGAAGGTTTGCAGAGATGGAGGAATAATGGGGCTGTACATTATTCTCCACTTTGGGCAACTCTGGCTGTTCCAGGCCAGACAGTCTCCACAGGGAGCAGCTAGGAGATGTGTGGAATAGTAAACCTACTCCAAACTCGCCCCTAAACCCAAGGGGTGACAAAAGCTGGCCAGATAGAGCCTTGGTTCTCTCATATGTAGGACCTCGGAGCCACCCAAACTTCCCCAAATTTTTGGACCACCAGGCAACTCCCCACAGCAGCACCTTAACAATGGAGCCATCACAGCACAGGCGTGTGCCTCATGACCAGGGACAGTTACTTTTGAGAAGCTGGGAATGTTTCCAAGGGGTGAAGTACAAGCAGAAGCCCTGCAGGCCTCCAAAATTAAAGATTCTTCTCAAATAGCTTGACCTTGCAGCACATCTTAAGTAGTGAACATGAACATTTGACACATTTCAAAAACACACTGCATAGAAAAACACAAGTCACTCCTACAGATTTTTGCAAGAGTAGCTTTTGTTGCATTTAACCTGCCTTCTTATGGAAGAGCAGCAGAGCTGGAGAAGGGGCTGGAGCACAAGGAGCAACTGAGGGAGCTCAGCCTGGAGATGAGGCTCAGGGGGCACTTTTCACTCTCTGTAACATCCTGACAGGAGGGGGGGGCCAGGTGGAGGTCGGGCTCTGCTCCCAGGCAACAAGCAACAGGACAAGAGAGGACAAGAGCCTTAAGCTGCACCAGGGGAGGTTGAGATTGGATACTGGGAAAAATTTCGTCACTGAAAGGGTTGTTGGGTCCTGGCACAGGCTGCCCAGGGCAGTGTGGAATCACCATCCCTGGAGAGATTTAAAAGACATGTAGATGCAGCACCTGGGGAAATGGTTAATGATAGACTTGGCAGTGCTGCGTTAGCAGCTGGACTTGATCTCAGAGATCTTTCCAGCTGAAATGGTTCTGTGATTCTAAGACATGGAAAGAAAGATCTAAAATACCACCACAGAACCAAATCCATTCCCTCCCCTTTCTTTGATCCCCAACCTCCTACCTCCTTATGTGGAACTATTATCTAGGCACAGATGCCAAGCAGGCAGTGTAAATCTACCTCAGCTAAAGCTAGGAAGGACTTCAGGCAGGAATCTTCCCAAGCAAACACCAGCATTAGATGTGTGGTCAGCTTTTTCTCAGGTTCACACAAAGGGGATGGATTTTCCCAAAATGGTCTGAAATCACTGAACCAGCTCCCATGGGAACATCTTCTACTGCAAAGTCAATAGTCTTCAGGCTTCTCTTCTCCAAAACACACACCATCTTATACATTAAAGACACCCTAAGGACAAACCACTGTCACAGACATGACAAACATCCTGCTCACAGACATCCTGTGGTAGAGGTGACAATGAAAGAATGAATTCAAAGCACAGTTTAACAGGGAAAACAGCTAAAAGCCACCACAACAGCACTCTTCAAAACTTTCTACACTTTATGGTGGGATAATTAAGCTTGCCAGCAGGATCTGGGAGCCTTCATTCTGATTGCCGATGATATCCTAACAAGAACTACTTGATCCCAAGATGTCTGAGCAAATTTATAAGCACAATAAGTGCACTGGAAAGTCTTCTGTTTGTTGAACAAATAAAAGCCTCCTATGCATCTGGAGAAGAGGCTAACACATAAAACACTTGCATCTGCATGGAGCTAGAGGCAGATCTTTACTTTGCTTGTACAACAGAGAGCGCTGGGAGAACAGCAGGGGTAAAAGCACAGGCACTGTTGTTCTGATAGCAACACACACTGCCTCAGTGCTATCTCAAATAGCTGTTGGTCCTGGAGGGCAGAACAGGCTTGAGATAAAACACGCTGTGTCCAGGGGGAACAGGAACATCAGGCAAAGAACTCGTTTTAGTTGGTCCCTGTCTGATCAGGCCAACTCACCTTTGCTTTTTTGTGCTTCATGAAGCAACTCCGTAACTTCTCTTTCTGCTTGCTTCAACCTCTCCTCGAAGGCTTGATCAGTCACAGCTTCTTCTCCTGTACCCAGATTTGCTATAAGGTTTTCCAGCTCCCGCAGCCTCTCGCGTTGTTCCGCCACCTACGTGGGAGGGACAGGGCACAGCTGTGACACGGCGAAGCACCCTGAGCCCCTCTGCTTTCAGCAGCCACCAACAGCCAGGGCCGTGGATGCTGCACGAGCGGGCACGTGCCACCATCTCCAGCGGAACCATCAGCAGCCTTCCTGGCCTTACCTTGTCTTTCACTAATCTGTAACAGGCTGGACATTCCTGGCAGCCCGGCCACGAGCGGTTGTAGAAATAGTTCTCCTCACACTGGTCGCAGCGGGTCCCCACGAAGCCTTCTTTGCACTCGCAGCGGCCGTTCTCCCGGCACTGCAGGGAGCGCGAGCCCTCGGGGTCACAGTCACAGGCTGCGGGAATATGACCTCAGTCAGACTGGGGGAGAGGCACAAACACCCTGAAACCCCGGGCCGAGAGCACACCCTCAATACCCTAAGACATCTGCAAGAGCTACTGGGCAGAAACCCACAGCTGGACCCCACTCCTGATCATGGTGCTTTTAACACACAGGCGGGACCCAACGTTCACGGCGTGTGGTCAGTGCTGCTACCGCCTCTCCCACACAGCATTATTCTACCTCGTTTCATTGTAACCACCTGCAGTTAATTTTCCTGCTCTTTACAGGCAGGGATACCGATGAGGAAAGTTTGGATCATCCTGTTTTTCCAGTGTGTTGCTCCTCAAGACAGAATCTGTATATTGAGGGCATAGGCAGAGTAGCTGTGCAGATTTAACAACAGGGAACAGAACTGATGCAGGCCAAGACTCAGAGAATGTGTTTACACCAAAGAGAGGTGGGTATCTAATAAGTAAGGTGGATATCTAATAATCTGGATAAGGGAAAGATAACAAAAGAAGGGGACAAGCTGTAACACGGAGATCAAGTTTCACCATGCAGGGTGCGGACGTAAAAGCACCAACTTCTGCGATGAAGAGCGCGGTGCGAAAGGACCTTCCCAGGGACAGGAGGAAAGCAACGGCAAGGCTGGGTGTGCTGCATCCTTGCCATCTGCCTCGCCCTGGCCCGTCAAGACTTACGTTTGCAGCCCTCGGAGCCGAAGCCGAAGTGGTTGCCCTCGCACCTGTCGCAGTGCTGGCCGGCGACGCCCGGCTGGCACTCGCACTGCCCGGTCCGGATGTCGCACTGCCCGTTGGTGGAGCCCAGCGCGTGGCAGTTGCACCTGGGGGAGGCACACGCACCGTCAGGCGTGGCACAGAAGGGGCACAGGGGTGCGAAGTGCCTCCCCGAAGGGCGCAGCGCAGCGTTTGCAGTTGCCAAAAGTCGCTTTTCTCGCCATGCAGCTACAGCAGGCGACGCGCTGAGCCTTTGAACCGTGCAAGGTCACTCGCTGCCCGCACTAAAAAAGGGAACCCGCGAGCTCCCGCTACAATCACACAGTCATGTGGCAGTTTTCTATTTAAAACCCTGATTTAGAGCTCTTTATAAAAGCTATTTATAAGTCAGGCTTTTTGCACACCATTAATAGCCACTCCTTGACCACTGCTCTTCCCCACCCACAGCAGCATCGAGGCACGGCATTTACTTGTGAGAAACATCACACTCCTGCACAAGCCCAGACCCTCCAAAACCAGGCTCTTCGCCCCAAGCCCAGGCCAACATCACCTCTCACAGCCACGTCCGCTCTGGAGGTTGAAGAATCCAGGCTCACAGGCACTGCAGTCCCTCCCGGTGACGTGGGACAGGCACTCGCACTGCCCGGTCACTTGATTGCAGCTCGTCTGCTGATTCACGGTGCCATAGGGATTGCAGTGACAAGCTGCAAAAATAGAAGGGACGGAGAAATACGCACCAAGTTAGAGGTCCCCTGTGGTGTTGGTACTCACTGGTCTCCCTAAATGGGCCTGGATCCAAACCACAGCCAGCAGCCCAGCCCCTGCACTGCACAGTGCTTTGGCCTCACTGGCAGTAAGCGCCCACAAACACAAGGATTTTAACAAGCTTGAACCACCACCAAACCAGCACCACGCACGGCTGCTGACGGGCACAGGCAACAGCCTGATGCCGTGTCCTAACGGCACCTCTTTGGGGACACAACCATCGTAAAACGCGCGGGGAGCCAGGTCTGACCTCTGCACTTGTCGGCGGGGTCGGGGGCCAGGGGGTTCCCGAAGAAGCCGTCCTTGCAGCGGTCGCAGT